>PVJH01008761.1:0-83263 GCA_004026705.1 Nesogale talazaci | reverse complement strand
TTGTATCTATAACTGTCACTTGAACATTTTAATATAAAAGGGGGAAATAACTAATGAAGTTTGAGCAGCATAATGAAAAAATATCTGTCAGCTGAATATGATCTATTATGATAACTCTTTTATGCATATTTGGGACAAAATTTAGAATTTAATCTTATAAAGACTTGGCAAATTTCATTTCCTATAATAGGGACCCTCAGAAGGAGTTTGGCGTGTTGCAAATGCTTGACGGACTTCATTGCTGAACTAAAGATAGGTGGTTTGAGATTGTTGAGGAGCCCTGCAGAAGGAAACACAGACAATGAGCTTCCCCCAAAATCAGTCCTTGACAATCTCATCGAGAACCACTTTACTCTGATACATAAGCTTTCTATGAATTAGCATTGACCCAAATGGCCACATACTTTCTTTTCTTTGAGGGGACTTATACCCTTATAGACACACTATATGCACTGAATAAAGACCAGATTGAACTAAGGACACTGAAATCTAGAAGATTATATTCTTGCTTGGGTTTTGTTAGGAAATCTAACATCAACCACATAACTCAGTTCTTCTCAATATGAATTTCACATAATGTTATCCTAAAATAGGCTTTCATAAACCTGACACTATTAGCATTTTTAAAATACAGATTTTAATGGGGGCTTTTATAGCTCTTATAACATTCAATACATCATTTGTATTAAGCATATTTGTACACATGTTGCAATATTCATTTCCAATTTTTTTTCTACTTGAGCCTTTGGTATAAGCTCCTCTTTCCCTCTTTACTCTAGTTTTTTTTTTAATTCCAGCTCCCCTTACTTTGCCTCCCCTCTCTCCTCCCCCATGAACCCATTTGTAAATAATAACTTACAAATTGTTACTTTTCATATTGTACACTGTCCAATGTGTCCCTTCACCCACCTCCCTGTTGTCTGCACCCCAGAGGGGAGGTTATATGTAGATCCCTGAAATTAGTTCCCCCTTTCTACTCCACCACCCCTCTACTCTCCCAGTTTCACCGTTCCCTCCACTGGCCCTGAGAGATCATCTATCTTAAATCCCCCATGTTTCTGGCTCCAGTGTACATTCCCTGGTCTAGCTGAATCTGCCTGGCAGAATCAGGATCATGATAGTGGGTGGGAGGAAGCATGTGAGAACCAGAGGAAAGTTGCACATTTCATTGCTATTACACTGTACCTTGACTGGCTCATCTCCTTGCTGCAACCCCTCTGTAAAAGGATGTTGCTTCAACTATTTATGGACTTTGGGTACCCAATCTGACTCCCCCTGATTTGTAATGATATAATTTTTAGCTCTTTGATGCTTGATATTATTGACATTTTTAAAAGAAGAATTCCTTGTTGGAGTGATGGTTAGTATCCTGTACAGGGCAGCACATTCAAAAAAATCTCTGGTTTCTACCCACCACTTTATGCCAATAAGAGTACACACATACTCCCTCCATTTGTGATAACAGCACTATTTTTAGATATGGCCAAGCATCCCTAAAGGGAAAAAGACCCTGTAGTTGAGAATCTCTTATCTAAGGTGCCATTTCATCCAAATGATTGTATGATGAAAATTTTAGGACAAATGCTGTGATTTATTATTAGTCCCACTTAAATATTCAGACTGAATATTAGCGTATTAAATATTCTGAGATGTCTTCTCGAGAGGAAATAATTTACTTTTGTTTAATTTAAAATTTCCAAAATATTTTGACTGCAGAATCATCTGACTCTTCATTTCCGTCATTTTGCTGAGGAACACATTGGGAAATATGGGTGCAAATGACTATTTACATTTGTTCCCTTGGTACTACTATTTGACACTTTCCGTTTTCTGACATTTCCTGTATTGTTTTGTCCATATTGTGTATTGAATTTCTATTAAGTATGATAGAAACAATCTTAGCTGGTATACCTGAAATGGAAATAATACTAAATACCACACCTTCTTAGAAGTTAGCTATCATAGTCAACTCTAATACATTTTAAGAATTGCCCTGAGCCCCGGTGGCGTAGTGTTTGTGTGCTGGACTGTGCCCCACTGGGTTGGAGGTTCAAATCCAGCAGCAAGGCTGGACCTCCTCTTCTCACCACCAGAGGGCAGTTGTGCCCCCAAAACAAAGCAAAACAAAATAGAGTTGCCACTGATCCGGTATTGGAATTATAACTCCTAACAGATGACAAGCGTGCTATGAAGTACACATGCTCCACAGGATTCTCTTTGGTATTTTGAGGTTATACCAAAAGCGAGTCTCTCAGACTTTTCTTACCACCTTGTGGATTTGAACTGCCAACCTCTAAGTTAGCAGCTGAAAACATACTGTAGGCACCACATAGAAACCTTGCTTTTAATTTAGACTGCCATTCACTGCATACTCTCAACTATGGAAAGAACAGAATTTCATTTCTTAGAAACAGATAGAAAGAGTCGTTAATTTATAATCGTGGACGGCAAAGGACATTTCTTCAAGTAGGTAACATCAACTCAATCCCAGAGTCTTGGCCTTGGAGGAATTATGATGCAATAGCAATTAAATAAATCGTTAAGCATGGATTCTAGAGAATTCTGAATTCACTGTTTTTGTCTTTTTCACTGCCCTGAATTTGATTCTGATTCACAGTGACCCTGTCAATTTCCAAGACGGTAACTCTTTCCAGGAGTAGAAACCTTGGTTTTTCCAAGAGCCTGGGATTGCTCAAACTGCTGACCTTGTGGTTAGCAGCCGAGCTCTGCACCACTCTGCCATGAGGACTCCTGGTTCCTGTCTTCATACTTTTATTTACAAGCCAACTACAACAAAAAACTCAAGGAGAAGGAAAGAGAGGCTATTGCTGAGACCATATTTTTAAGGTAATTGCAAAGTGAAAGGCATGTCTTAGTTCACTGTAATTTTAGAGAGCTTGTCAGCATTTGTTTGAGGTCTTTGTTGTACACTCTCCTTTGATAACGATGACACCTGAAGCATTCTCCGTATGCGTGCTTTTAACATCCTGTGTAAAACTGGTTTTCTTAGCCTTTACTTTGCATCTTTCCCCGATCTAATTGCTCTGCTGACTCACAGTTTCTGTTACTTCAACACATTGGCAGGGTCCTTCATTGTCTTTCCAAACTGTTTTCTACAATATTTAGCTGTGGTTCCCTGCTATTACAATGATTCATTCATTTGAAATTTCTTAGTCTCTCTCCTCCAGAGAATCTCACTGAGCTCATCTTTTGTGAACAAGCCACATTACAATTTACTCATTGGATTTTGCATTAATTATCCAGGATCCATTCCGCTGCTTGGTCAGATTGCTTACACGGTGGACTGTTCACTGAAAGGTGGACAGATCAAAACTACCAGCGACTCTGTGAAGCCTCAGAAACCCTCTTTAGGTGTTAATCAGAACTGACTCCACAGCAGGAAGATGGTGAACACCTATGCAATATGATGTTTTTCTGTAAGGCAATTTATCCTTGAAAGGACTGTGTCTGGTGAAAAGGATACGTGATATGTGAAAAGGATACGTGATATCTTCCATAAAGATGTCTAAGACTTGGGAACCCTACACGGTGCTATTGAGAATTGGAAACAACTGGATGGGAGTGTCTTTTGCTTGCTTGTTTTTGTAATCAGAGCAAACCCCCTATGTACCTTACTCTGGTCTAACATGTTTCAAGTTCATCTAATCTGGACTAATAAAACCAACTAAACTCACTGCCAGCTAACTCATGTCAACTCAAGAGAACCGGGGAGAACTGCCTCTGCGCAGTCCTGAGACTGTGAATGGTTACCGGAGTAGCCAATCTTTCCTCTGTGGAGAGGCTGTAGGTTTAGAACTGTGTGTCTTGTGGATTGCAACCAAACTCATCACCACTGTGCCACAAGGATCAAGTTTATCTACTTCCAGGGATAATATCAAGAGATTGCATAAGAAAATACTTGCGGATCTTGAGGACGACGAGGCAATGGTCAAAATCATATAAGTCTGACCTTCTCAGTATGAAATCTGGATTGGATAATCATTATTTTGGCCACCGCATTACTCTTCTATTTTTCAGCCTTCTAATTTACAAATTTGGTGTGCTACACTCCCGAGGAATCCGTGGGTAATAGAAAAGATTAATGTATCTTCACCTGTTAACTCCAAGTTTAGAGATTTGAATTCACCCACAGTTGCTTGCCTAGAAAGACTTAAACAGAAACAGCAACAACAAACAAACAGACAACAACAACAACAGCAAGCAGCCATGGAAACCTTTGGAAATATAGTTGTACTCAGAAACACAGGAAATATCTGTGAATTAGAATTAACTTGAAAATCTCTGGGGTTGTTCTCTTAATTAATTAGATATTGAAAATGATCAAATGAATGAATACATTCAATTTGTTTACGAGAGTGTTTAGTCCAAGGAACATTACCTGTTATTTGACCTAGTTCCATTGCAATGCATTCAGTTCTAAACTGTCTTTGCTATTTGATCTTTGGATTACCCAGTGATTTATTTTTTCACTTCCAAAATGACAGGTTTACACTAATGGGAGAAAAAGATAATTTGCTGAAATGACTATCTTTTAGGATAGGAAGTTTTGGTAGAAATTTTTTTATTTTCTATAGTTGAAGTCATGTACCATTCCTTTACTACTGGCATTGAAAACACACTGCTATACTTTTCTGGCACAGTTCACTAGCCTTCAATATACAATGTTTGTATGGCTGGGAGGGTAACATCATTTGTGTTTGAATGGGAATGTATATACTAGATGAGTGACTTTGAAGATGATTATTGTCTTGATACTTAACTTTAGCATCAGAGAGAATCCTGATAAGTTCTGTCTCTAGAAATCACAGATAATGACACTATTAGCTGCTGTGTTTTCTGGAATCAAAATCATTGCAATGTCCTACATGATCCCAGTTATATTGCCCTTAGATTTTTTTTATTATTTCTTTAGTTTGCTTCACATTTAAAGAAACTGAATCAAGTTGCCTGAATAAAATGAGAAGTGTCTAGAATATATGTGGCCTCAATTGAGAACAATATATGTCTATATTTTACTTGAAGCTGTTCGTGAAACTAGTTTTACTGTGTATGTCTTTCAAGAATAAATGGCTCCTTTTCCTTAATATCTGCTTGCCCCTGAATTTCTATTCTTTCACTACTTCAGTTAGCTATATTCTGTACTTTGAGATCCCAACACTTCCTTATGGCTTCTTTCTCTGTGCCCACCTTGACCATAATTTTCCTTTCACAGGGAGGGGGAAAAAGCAGTCAGGGTGGAGTACAGCAACAATAATGCATACAACTTTCTTCTAGTTCTTTCATAATTCTTTCCCCGTCCACTGCCCCACACTCTCTTGATCTCAAATCTACCTTACAAATGCAGCTATATCAGAAAGTATACACTGGTACAGATAAGAATGGGAGACATAGGGAATCCAGGGCACATAACCTCCCAGGACCAATAATAAGAGTAGCGATACCAGAAGGGGAAAGGGAAGGTATGATAGAAATAGAGGACCAATCACAAGGATCTATAAATAACCCCCTCCCTGGCGGATGGACAACAGAAAAGGGGGTGAAGTTAGATGTCAGACAGTGCAAGACATGGAAAAATAATAATAATTTATGAATTATCAAGGGTTCATTAAGAGGGGGGAACAGGGAGGGAGGGGGAAAATGAGGAGCTGATACTAAGGGATCAAGTAGAAAACAAATATATTGAGAATGATGACAACAAATGTACAAATGTGCTTGACACAATGGATTGTGATAAGAGTTGTAGGCACCCCCAATGAAATTATTTTTAAATGAAGAAGAAGAAGCTTCTCCTTTGGATGCAAATGTGAAAGTCAGCTTGACATAAACACCAAAAAAAACCATCCTACTAAGAAGTGGGAAACCTAATTGTAAATAATATTCTGTTGCCTTTTATTTGTCACAGATGATGCTCTGACACAGAATTTCTAATATTTTAAAAAAATTTGATAAATATTTATATGCTTCAAAAACACCAAAGCCATGAATACACCAACTAAAAAGAGGTGGACAGAGAGATAACAATGTGCAGGGGGCAAGCATGGCCCTAACCCATCCAAAAGGAGGGTATTATTCATATCCCAACAGGGAAAGAGTTCATATAAGTTCATATAAGTCTTAAAAATAAATAGGCCAGAGTAGAATTGGTTATGAAGTTATAAAATACTTATTTCTATTACATTCCATATCCCTGGAATCCCCATCAGAGATAAGAATTTCTTTCTTTAATTTATTTACATGCCCAATTCAGATGGAAACAAGAATTTATAATGTTCCATGGTTGTCGTTTTTTATACATCTGACCCTTAAAGTGTACCTAAACCGGGCATGTCTTTATGTTGTCTGTATAGTCAAGGGAAAAATGCCATGTATGGAAACAACATGATCTCCAGTGACATGAGAGACATTGGTTAATCATCCAACATCTCTTTGAAGATTGCTGAAGTTAACTACATGGGAAAAGTGATGAAGATCTCCACCACACCAGTCAATAAGAATGCTGCAGCACTAATGGATTCAGGACCAGAAAATTAAAGCTAGTCCATTGAGTCCTGGTTGTGGACACCTCACAGGAAAAGACAGTCAAGTGACCTTTTCACTCTCTGGGCTGAAGAGTTTCAATAGAGCGTCTTTCATGCCCATAGAGGAATGAGAAAGCCACCGCCTGTGGAGGTTGAGACTTACATGCGGTCTCCCTCTGTAACTAAGAAGATTCTTGTTCAAAAGAAAGGTCATGGAAACTACATTCCAAGCCTTTACATCCTGGCACTAGTGGAAGCCTGGATTAATGAGACTGATAAACGCTGCTTTACCCTTTAGACAGTTAGAGAAAAACACCCATGGTGATTATTCAAGGCCAACAAGACAAGCCAGGGTCGAGACCCAGCATTCTTAGCTGGTTATTGTTCCACAGAACCTTTGGATTCTGGCAGGTAATGGCAAAAGTGCAAAACTCCTTTTCTTTCCCTTTCCCCAGGTGAAAAGGGGAGAGAGGTCAAGTTTTTGTGAATGAATTGATATATAAAAAAGTTATTAGAGTGCTATCTTAGGTGGCATTTAAGATCAATGATGTGTCCTTATCCGTAGCACTATTATAAAGATTTAACAAACATATTTCCATTTGTGCTAGGCCAATATCTCTAGGAACTTTTATTTTTTCAACTGAAGGTGAAAGTGGCAACCGGTTATAAAAAATTTAAAGAACTTAATGAAACTTTCAGTTTCATTGAAAAAGCATTCAATATATGTTGCTTACTCAAGATAAAAATAATAATACTTGACATAGAAATAGTATTGAGGGCTGAGCCTTGGTGGAATAGTGGTTAAGGGCAGGACTGCAGCCCACAGGCTTGGCAGTTCAAATCCAGCAGCGGCTCTCCAGGAGCAAGACTGGGTAGCTCCCATGACCACCAGAGGGCAGTGATCCCTCCCCCAAAAAAGAAAGAAATAGTATTGAATTAAGGCATCTACAGAAAGTCTAGAGATATTTTTGAGCTAGATAGCTGAATAATTGGAGTGAGTTTATACTTTAATAAATGTATACGTTGTTCTTATATGTTATACATGGAATTTTCACTTTGGATACTGTAACAGTAATGTACTCTTGTGTCAATTTCCTGATTGGGAGTGCAGGGGTGGAAGCTAGCCTGTCAATCTGGAGAAAGCCAATGAGACCTCTGTGTGGTCATGAATTTCTACCGAGAATTCTGGGAAATCTCATGGAATTTTCCCCTTGTAGTTGAGAGGCTCAAGACAGTCCTTGGGAGACATTGCAGTTGACAAGACACATCACAGCATGCTGATGGACGCTGAGCCCTGGAAGCTGAAGGAGCCATGGGGAGACCCCTGACAGCACTGAGATGCTTCTACCACCACTGGATACACAAGACGCTGCACCCACTGGCCGGTGATTGTCCTGGCGTCATTGCATATGCCTCATGAATCTGAAGGAGACTTTTTAGACTGGTATCAGACATATGAGCTAATATTAGACTTGTGGTCTTAGACTGCACTGGTTTGGGATGCCTTCTCAATGCTCCACTTCTCTTTTATATAAACCTCTCCCTTATATACATAAGCGTGCTTATGAAATTGTTTCACAGGCCCTCATTAATCTTCCATAGTATGGTGTGGTAAGCAGAACAATGAACTCCAAATACAACTGTCCTAGTTCTTGGAACCTAAAGATATGTAACTTGACGTGGCATAAAACTCCTTTAAGAGGTGGTGAAATTAAGGATCTTGGCATAGGGATATTTCCATGGGTCATTTCTGTTGAGTATATTTAAGAATCCGAGCTATTGTCACATGAGACAGGATAGCAAACTTCAGAGTGATGCTGTTTCTGGCTAAAAAGCTGAGGTGAGGACCATGTGGAAAGCTCAAGGAGTTTGGATAATCGAACAAATAGACCCTGTTCCTGGACCTTCAAAAGAAATGTACCACTGCTGATATCTTGATTTTAAGCACCCTGAGATGAATTTCAGGCTTTTGATATCCAGAATGGTAGAGAAAAATTTCCGTCACAAAATTTGAAGTCACTTGTCACAACCTCAATATGAAGTTAATACATATTTTATTAGATTCCTGCACAGAATCTTAATGAACACACACACACAAACACACACTCATAAAGGCCTTCAAAACGTTCATGGGACAACTCCATTCTCTTCTCATTATATTTCTCCATGAGTTTCTTTTATAAAAGAAGCAAAACATTTTATCATGAATCAGGTGACAGTCAATATTTCAGCTCATCGTTTTTACATTCAACTATTTGTTCCACACGCTTCTTCCAAATCATTCATAGGAGATTTATATGAAAAGATAAAAGAAATGTACCATGAAGTTCTGAGAGCACCTCACAGTGCAAAAAAAGGGGGGGGGTGATCCATTGGCATCAAATCAGTTATGACTCAATTATGACTCAATTATGAACCTGAAAGACATTTGCCAATTAATTTATTGCGTTTTGCCAAATTGATTATCAACAAATACAATTGAACATTTTCTTATTACACAATAATTCAGACTAGCGTTTGTCCCAGGAATGCCTCCTGACTAAAATATCAAGATATTTATTTACTATGTATATGTAACAATATCACTGTCATCTGCCTCAAATATAAATATATTTGGAAACTTGCCAGATTTTTACACATCCACCAAGGTAAAATAACCTTTGTGCTACATAAAAAATTATTGTTGAAACCTCCAATAATAATTGGAAATCAAGGGTCTGGTTAGATTCCAATTTTGCATTTTTTAAAATCATTTTATTGGGGACTCGTACATTGTTTTTCACAATACATAAATAAGCATACTGTGCCAAGCACCTTCACCTGTCTGCTGCTATTATCATTCTCCAATCATCTGCCTTTTCTCTTGAGCCCCTAGTAGGACTTTTCCATCCTTTCCCCTCTTCCCCTGCTGCCTCCTCCCCACCAACCATCAATACTTTATACATTATTATTGCTCTGTCATATCTTACACTGCCCGACCTCTGCCCCAACCCACTCCTTTGATGCCCGTCCTTCAAATAGGAGCTTACGTGTATATCCTTGCAGTTGGTTCTGTCTCTCTACCCGACCTTCTCTCTACCCTTCCAGCAGCTCCAATCTAACCATTGGCCTGAAGGGGCTCATCCATCTTGGTTTCCCCATATCTCCAGCTCTCCACTCTACTAGTGTACCTTCCCCAATCCATCTGGATTTGTAAGGTAGAGTTGGGACCATGATGGTTGGGGGTGGAGGGGAGAGGAATGCTTCAGGAACTAGAGGAAACTTGTATGCATCATCACTGCCTGACTGCACCTTAACTGGTCTGTCTCCTCCCCATGACTCCCCTGTAAAGGGGTGACCAATTACCCACCAGTGGGCCTTAGGCCCCATGCTACTCTCCCCCTCATTTGTAATAATGTGATTCTTGTTCTTTGATGCTCAATATCAATTTTACATTTTTAAGAGAAACTATGTGAAATGTCTGGAGGAGACCAGTGGCATAGTGGTAACAAGTTGACCTGTTAACTGTCAGGTCAGAACTTTGAATCTACCAACAGCTCCATGGGAGAAAGTCCAGCTTTCTATTCCTTCCCATGAAGAGTTACAGATTTGAACACATCAGGAGCAGCTAGAGTCTGTCCTATAATCCCAAAATGAGTCAACATCAGCTTGATAGCAGTGAGTTCAGCTTAAAGTAATATGAATCTTGCAATCCTCTGTGGAATCTTAGAACTAAAACTAGCAAGTTCACAACTAAAATAAATTAAGTAGTTTTTTAAGTTTTAAAATGAAATGGATTGCTTCAAATATGAGATGTGGTCCAATGAAATGCCCAAATAAGTGTACCTATGTTTGTTTGCTTATTTTTGAAAAATAATGTAACAATAATACATTGCTGCATTCTTTCATTAAACTTGGGACATTTCAAATATTGTTTTTCAACATCATACAGGAAATCCTAAATGTTCTTATTGTTAATTATCATTAATTTATAGGGACAAGAAGCTTTGATGTCTTTATCATGGAAGGTTTTCTAATATTAGATTTTGTCTATTCCTGAGATAATTAATTGTATTCTAATCATCAAAAATAAATGCAAAATTTTCACATAGCATTGAACAATGTTACCAAAAATAAAATCAACACAAATATGGAATGTTTGAGATACACTAGGATGTAGAACATTGTCTTTGTGAACTATGTTATATGAATTGACCTCCATATCCTTAGAGACTTTGGTCCTGATACTCTAGGCCCAACAACTCACTCCCTTAAAGTGTCTGGTTATGTCTAGGAGCTTTTGCAACTTTCCCTCTTATATGCTCTACCACAAATCTAGGGTGTATTTGTAACAAAGGTTACTACATATATACAAATATCCTGTCAATCTGTATATATTCAGGGGTATATTTCAGTCTAACCCCACCTCATAACACACCAGTGTTAAACAGTCTTCTCAAGAGAAACAAGACCAGGGCACTTATGATTTGATAGATAGAAGGATGATAGATAGAGAGAAGAGAAAGAGAGAGAGAGAGAGATAGAAAGTGGAGTAATGTAACAGCTAATTAGTCCACAAAGCAGTATGGAGAGCTCAGTTCAACTCATTTCTGTATAACAGTTAATATACCGGAAGTCCTTCCACTCAGGATTGCTGCTGGGTCCAAAGTCAAGGAAGCAGGCAGCTGAGTCTTCCCTAAGACAATGTGGCAGTACAGCCACAGGCAGCAAAGAGCAGGACAGGTCAACAACAATAAGTAGCTCAGGCTCTTGAGCATGGCCTGATGGGCTATCCATTCAAGCAATGCCAGTCTACAGGATCCGACAGCCTCAAGCTCAGGTGATGTATACACCAGGTATGAGGCAAAGTAGGTCTCAAAGAAGTCCCCGATCTAGCAACACAATCAATGGATTTTCTGCCTCACAGTTAGTGTAGCTCCCAAGTTGAGGCAGGGAACCAGCTTAAGCATCCAAATGCCAATCCAGTCGCCAGATAGCAAGCGAGAGAAGGGTGAGGTTATATCATGCCTATGATTGCCAAAGTACAGACAAAGTACAGAATTTCTGGGTTATATGGTACTTCAATTTCCAACATTTCAGGGAAATGCCATGCTACAAACTTTACTTTTTAATTTACTTATGTTGATGTCTCATGTAACATATTGATTACTACAAAACAATCTTAGCTCATATCCTTTCACCTTGAAATATTAATTATTATCATATAAAATATGCACTCAAAATTCTATTTTGTACCTAAACATAATGTAATGAAGACTTTTTTTACTGACTTTAGCAATGTGAGGTGGCCACATGTAGGATGGCAAATTATGCAGGTGTTTCTGTGATTGGTGTTTCCCATGTACATAATAGTCTTCACTCGCATATTAACTATGGTCTTTTTGTACTCCATTTACCCTTAGAAATAATAACACAAAGAAATATTTCTAAGCCAACATTTTGTTATTGTACTCAGTTGTCTAGTAAGTTGCAACTTATAGATGATGACTCTGTCTACATGGAGCTGACCCGCTTCATAGAGTTTGCCTTTTGCAAGTACATCATTAGACCTGTCTTCTAACTAACAGTCGGGTCAAAACTGTCTAACAGGCAAGAGTTAGTAGGCAAGAATTTGCATCATTCAGACAACCTTTAAGTCAAATATATATTAGCTTTGGGTTCATTAAAACTTGGTATATAGCTTTCATTCAACATTCTGTGACATATTAACCTTTTATCGACTAAATTAGCAGTGCCTAAAACTGTTGAAAAATTTCTTCTTATAACACACTCATTCTAGTGTGTATTGCTTGTTCTCAATCACAAATCACTTGCTATGTTAAAAGAGGGAGAAGGGAAGAGTGTCTTCAAAGGGATACAGTGTTTCAAGAACTTTTAGCAGAAAAACTTTATTAACTGGTGAGTCTCTTTATAAGATAAATGTTGTTCTGAGGATTGTCAGAGACATTGCAATAGGTATAGAGAGTGACCATCTCCTAGCAGAACTTCCACCTCATTGTTGGAAGCAAGAAGATAATCTAGGCACAATGTCAATGGTAAGAAAATGCTGTATTATCTACCTAGAGACACATTTTTGAGACATGTAGCAACTACTTCAAAACATTAAAAATATTATAACTTTAGACCAAATAATTCTACTTCTAGTAACTTGCAAAATGCATTAGAAATGTGTATATGATAATTTCCATGTTTTATAAAGTATGAAATATAATACAAAGAATCATTAGAAATGTGTATATATGTATGATAATTACTGTTTTTAATATAAAGGATCATTTGAAAACAATTTACATGTCTAAAATATATGGAGATTTGAAAATATATGGAGATTTGCTATGCAATTTATGGTACATCCATATGCTAGAATAATTCAAAGCTATTAGAAACACATTTCACATAAGAACTAATTTTATGTGAAAATGCACTTGATATATTAAGTTAAAATCAATCACTATTTAAAAATTGTCCCCTTTATATAGATTTCTTCTAAGGAAAATTAACACATATTACTTTGATTTTTTTCCTACTGTGTAATCTGGGGAAGTTAATATTTTCTCCTTAATTGTTTTCTTGTACCAGGTAGGAATTAAAATATGAGGGTCCCCTAAAATAAAAATTAAATGACAAGTGTCAGAAAGGGAGAGTGTTTCTAGGGAACTTCAAAGGGAAAATTTAACCAAATGAATCAGTAAAAAGTTGACCAAATATTCAAAGTACTACTATTTGAACTTTATCTTTAAATGGAAATGAAAAGTATTCCATTCTGGTTCATTCTCAACTCTTGTACTTTGGCTAGCTGTGTATGTCTAAAACATCTGTACTTTCTAAACATTGCGAAGTCATGGACTTTCTTATTGTTTTGTTCTTTAAAGTACTATTCCTGCAATTTACTGAAAATAATTTTAATTTATTGTTTACAAAGATTGCCATATTACATTGTCCTTGTGGAAAAAGCATTGAGATTAACCAGGTCTTTGGATGAGTGGGAAGAATAGGTTGCACAGTTATCTTTTGTACTTTTGGTAAGAATATTTCATCCTCCCATTTTTTGCTTTGCAAAAATAAATATATATGAAACATTATATAATTATAAAGAGGCAGATGTGCTAGTGGATGCAGACAATATGTTGTGAGATCACAAACTTAGAACATGTAGAAATGGAATAAAAATGAAAACTGACAATGTCGAGATCTCTTTTGGTTTAATATTTTAGTATACACTTAAACAAATTAGAATATACAGTTTCAATTACTCAGTTTGTAGCTTTTAACAAATGAGTATGCATTAAATCCCATGGTAATATCTCTTTAGCTCAAAGTTTGTAATTATCTTATAGTCTTCTTCTCACTGGAGGCAATCTGGAGGCAAAATCATAAATTTGGTAAAGTGTGCATTTGACACTTTCCCAACCATCTTTGACCTTTTAAAATTAGTTTATAACCTGAGATTCTGAGCGAACCTAGACTCTCACATATAATTTTTTTATTATTAAAAAAGTTCTTATTTGAAGGACTTTTCAAATCAATCAAATTCATTGGCATGGAGTTATTTTGGCTCCCAGCAGCTCCACAGGCTGCATAAGTGTCACTGGGGTCTGGGGCACGCTCAACAGATGAGTTATAAGAAACAGATCTCCAGTCTGTTTTTTGGAGGCACTTCGACATGAACGAGAAACTCCAACCTTGTAGTTAGCAATCTGGAGGTGTAATCCTTTGCATGACCAAAGGATTCACTGATATCCTGATTTAAAAGTCCATCATCCCCTCTGCCTCCTGAGTTCTAGCCACTATTCTCTATTATAAATTGGGTTAATCATATACACAGTGATGACACTTCACCATCAGCCATGAAAAATGCATGGGGCACAAAGTCCTTAGAATGCGCACACTTCATACAGAACTGACTTGAGGGCAAAAAATGAACAATATAAGTTTTCCAAAGCTGTGCTCTTTATGAAAACAATGTGTCAGATATTACACCCACTGAGTAAAGGATAGATTAGTATCTTAGTTCTGAATGTCTGCCTCACCAGGGCTCAAAGGCAATAACACTGTAACTGAGTGATTCAGCTGATATTATTTTATCCTTTGAAACTAAGTGCTAGCCCTCCAAGATATAACAAATATCAGATTCGCTTTTCTTCAAGTCATCACTATTTCTTTTACTGCATTTTCTACTATTCTTAAGAGAGAGTGTAATGACAACAATGTGTCCTTGTGAAATACATCTTTAAATATATTTTCACTTTCCTCTATTTTGTCTATTCTTATATCCAGTCTGGTTTAGAGGGGAAATATAAGATGTTCTAAAGTTATTCCTTTGTTTATTTTATTGTTGAGAATACACGTACCAGAATACCTATGCCAACAGTTTCTACATATGAAGTGTATATGTGAAATTTATTATATTTTCATTCTCCATGTTAGCATAGGTTCCCTATAAGCACAGAATTTGTTATATATATATATATATATATATATATATGACTTTATATCAAGAAAGTGACTCATGTAAAAGTAGTTTCAATTGAAAAAGAAAAACATAAAAAGGAAAAAGGAAAGGGTGTACACATAAATTAAACCTCTGGTGACCAGAGAGGTTTATCCCTTCTGACCACAGATTAGGGATATCCCTAAATTATCCCTTCTGACCACAGATTAGGGATATATAGTCTTGCTATCACACAGAGTGCACTGGAAAGAGGATTATGGTAGAGTTGCTTAGGTTAAAATTTTACACCTAATCAGTTGGTCTCATATTTTTAACTCATTTTAAAGTTGTTCTAGTTTATAACATTGTCTACTTTCTTTTCTATTGAGGTTTTACTATTTTAGTTTGTTATAGTTGCTAACCTTCATGTTTCTAGATTTTTTTTGGTTTTGAGTATTACCAGTAGTTTTTGGTATATGAAATGCAGGTCTGGTGTGAGCTACAGAGATAGTGACTGGATCAATGGTTTCTGAGGGGCAATGCAGGGAGGATGGGGGGAAAGCCGGGGGATAAGGTAATGGGGCTAATAGTCACAGAAGGTAGAAGAGGGAGAAGGAGGTGGGGAGAAGGAGGTAGGGAGGTGGGAGTGGTGGTGAACGAACAGCTTAAAGGACAGGGGAATAACTAGGGACGTGGAACCAGCATGTAGGAGAGGATAGAGATCCTGTGGGTATTAGAGCAACAGCAGGCTAGTGGACAGGAAGCTCTAACTGATGAAAGAAGGTGAAAGTGATGGCAAGACAGAAGGAGGCAAAAGCAAACAAAGGAAAGCTCTAGGAAAGCAAATGCACAGACAGAAAGATTAACAGAGGTATGCATTTAGGCAAGTACATTAGTCCATAACAATAGTGGTCTTGGTCTATGTAGATACATTTATAAGGCAGTACACTGAAATTGCAGCTGGGCCTTAGGCCTCTGCTCATACCTTTCCTCAATACAAGAACACTCCATTCTGTGATGCTCACACCCATACCTCACCACACCCCTGCTACAGGTTCATTCATGACAAAATGGGTGCATAAGAAGAGGTGACAAAGAAAGAGGATGATGCCTGGCTACTAAAAGATATAGTGTCTGGGTTCTTAAGGGCTTGAAGTTAAAACAAGTGACCATCCATCTGTGAAAGCAACAAGCCCACATAGAACAAGCACACCAATCAGTGTGATCATGAAGTGTCATCGAGACCAGGCAATGGGCATTAGAAGACTCACAAGAAACAGTAAACAAGCAAGCAAAATTGCAATGGTGAGAAAGGAGAGGGATTGGAGTGGAGATCCAAAACCCATCTATAAGCAATGGAACATCCCCCCACAGAGGAGTTTAAGGGAGGGGATGAGTCAATCAGTGGAGCACTAATAGGTCATGAAAAATACCTCTGATCTCTGTAGACCCCCTCAGCCCCTCCCTCCCCCACTATCACGACCTCAGTGTCACCTCCCAATCTAAACTAGATGGAAGCATGTATATAGTTATAATAGACAAGAGATAAAACTCACAGCACATGGAACAGCAATGGGAATAGAAATACCCAAAGGGTAGGGGGGAGTTAGGAAGGTGGGAAGGGATAGGGGTGCTAATTGCAATGAATGACACATAACCACACACCCCCATCCAGTAGGAAAAACACAAACCAGAGGGGAAGAAAGACAGCATTTGGTGTGAGATTTGAAAATAATCTACATTCTATCAAGGGGCCATGAGGGTTGAGGGAGGTGGCAGAGGGAACAAAAAAAAGGAGGAGCTGATCCCAAGGGCACAATGGAAAGAAAATTTCTAGAAAAGGACAATGGAATATATGTATGACTATGTCGGATACAATTAATGTATGATTGCAATAAGAGTTCTAAGACCCCCTAACAGAATGATTGGGGAAAAAAATATATAATTGATTGCGATAATGGTTTTACAAGTCTTCTTGATATGATTGAATTTCTGAATTGTATGATATGTAGACTATGCCCAAACAAAAGTGTTCAAAAAAGGATAAAAAAAACCACACTTGACTCATACAGTTGTTGAAGTGGGTAATTCCAGTCCAGTCAGTTCAGTCTGTAGTCAGATGTTTTGTTAGAGGTTTTCCCTGACTCATATAGCTGCTGGGGCTTATGGATTAGGAAGTAGAAAGAGAATGGCTGGGAGATGCGGAGATAGACAAATCCAAGGTCAGTAGGTCAGATCACAGATTGAAGACAAGCAAGGTTGGCTAGTAATATGGTGCACCCTTGGCTCAAATCCAAAGAACTGGAGAGTTGATGAGCCAGCTGCAGGATCCAGACTAGCAAGAATCAAAGAAGCTTATACATGGAATAGAGGAAACATCAATAGCTGTGTGACCAAGGAAAGAGTTGCACTATACTCTAATCTTCCCACAACTGCTGGGCTGCACACAGCAGATCCCAGTCATGGATATGTTTACTTTATGACAGATCACATCATCAAACAACTGAGACTTCTAGTCCAGCCAAGAACACTCTCTGTCTGAGCTGTTCATCCACCATTAACCTAAACTAAAGTGACCAGATTTTAAGTGGGGCACCATTGACCACGGGTACAGGTGGGGACTGTCTGCATTGAAAATTTCATCTATATGGAGCAACAAAAATGTTCATAGAACACAAAAAATAGTATTGTAATATAATTGCGTGAGATGTTGTTAAATTGATAAAAAGCAGGACGTCTGGTCACCTTAACCTAAACTCACAGTCCTCTGAGTTTCCCATCTGATCTGCAGAGCTGCTGTTGTCAATTTGATCTGCATGGATAGATCTTAAAAGATCTTAGGCAGACAGTCTTTATGACTTAGGCTAAACTGTTTGGTTTTAAGAGGACTTCACTGGATACTCGTGGTCAAGATTTAAAGGTTCTCTCAGGTCACTAGTTCTAGGGTTTCATGCAGTTGCCAAGGGCTTCAGAGAGTCTGTAATCCATGAGGTTTTGAATTCTGCTTTTCCCCCTTTGGCTAATTTTAAAGAGCCAACACGATGGTATGTCATTAATGTTAAAAAAGAAAATAGTGTCGAGAAGGATTATAAATCAAGTTACTACATGCTTTGTTTTGCAGCATGACTTTTATAGCTAGTTCAAATGTAGAGAAATGTCTGTGGAGCTTATTTAGTAGTTTCTGTCTTTTTTGCTCCCCTCTTACTTTACTGTTTGGTTCTTTGTAATCATGAAATTTGCCCAATGGAACATTGATTGAGCTGACTAGTGAGAGGTCTACAAAGAAAAAAGTAACACAGTTTCCTAATTTATGATTCAGGCCCGGTAGATTTTCCTGTGGAAATCATGAGGTCTGTTTCTAATGGAATGCACAGACATATATGAAGTAGTACTCCAGCTTCTAAACACTCCACGAAGGTATATTGCTGATAATAGAATAAAAAGAATAATTCCTCCCTCATTTCACATACTCTGAAAGACTAGATTACCATGGCCCTGGCTTCCAAGGTTGTGTTGTAGTTGCTGTAGTGCTTGTGGTGTTAATTGCCATCTTCTATTTGATGTAAAAACAATGCCATCCAGAAAAGACAAGGGATGTGCCATGTTGTGGGGTGACATGTAGGCAGTCAACCACAATGGAAGTTCAAAACTACCATTCCCTTCCACAAGAGAACTATGGGGCCCATGGCTCCTGTAAAGATGGGTTTGGTGTATCAGTGACCTAGTGAATAAATCAAGGAGGGAAAAAAAGTCACTCAACTGCAGGCCCACACTCCAGTCCTTCACAGACACTCTGACAAACAACTGCTCTGATATTTGAAGTGGACATATATGCACGTCTACAAACCAAAATGCATATTTAAAAAGAAAGCCCATTCTCTTATATAAATGCATATTTTAATCCTTTTATTTTGAAGTGGTTATACATAGATGGACAGGTTTGACATCTATGTTATTCCCTAGAAATCTGTACAAGCCAAGAATTTTAAACATGCCAATATTTCTTCAGAATCCATGCTGTTTTTAATACTTGAATCAGGAAATATTTTTCTTCACTATCCTGTCCAGTGACAAAGTACTATTAGATAATACAATGATATAATATAAACAAAAGTCCCTCCAAACTCATTTATATAAACACTTCCTATATCAATGTATTTATAATGAAACAATTGCCTGTCTACATCTTGTAAGTCATTGTTCTGCTTGTAACAAAAGTGATAGCAAATCAATGGGCATGAATTTACTCCCAAATGATATTTTTATAGTTGATTTGGTGAATTGGGATTTACTTTAACTTTGACAATTTTCATGCTCAAACTCATAGTAACTTCTAGTCATTAGCATTGTCTAAATTCATTCTGTAAAAGAAAACACAACTATTAGTTAATGGCTATAGGTTTAATGGAAATATATAAACAGAATCAGATTGTAGATCTACTTCTATAACCATTTAAAAATAGAATGTCTCCTTTTATGGCATAGTACTTCCACAAGCAGTGATCATAGTATATGTGGGATGATGGTGGAGATTGAGTCTTCTTTCTAGAACACATGGTTTGATTTTATAGAAATTGTGTATGCACTCCCATCTTTATGTTCGAAAGACTCTTCTTTGTCAGGGCAGGCTGAGAACTACAGGATCATTATCATCCCCAACTCCTGCTACACAAGGTCACCATCAATATCCTCTTAAATTGACACCAATGTTCCCTTCCCACCCCCATTGAACCCTCACATTTCTAGTGACTTTGAAGAGACTTTCAGTAAGGTGAGGGGTTGGCTATAAGCCTCCTTGAGAATCCTTAATCCTTAATGATTATGTACTATCTTGCATTTATAACTGAGAGTTCTAGCACAGGAATGAATTTGTTTCCCTCTATTTTGAATGTTTGCATTCCCTACAGTTCACAGCATACATTGAAAGCAAAAAGAAACACCCTTTATGTTGTTTGTTTGCTTTAATTTGATGTTGAAACTGCATTTAAAATTTTTCTTGTCTCACAAGTATGATCATTTTGAAGATGATATTATCTGGCAAACTATGAAGAAGGAGAGATAAGGGTAAAGGAAAACTTTAAGATGAATCTTCTCTGCCTTGTCCATTTATCAAAATTCTTCTCATCAAAGTCCAATTCAAAGTCAAAGTCTGACTTATTTTTTTCATCCTCTCTCCTTTTCACCCCTTAATTTAAAGAAATCATTTTATGACAATTGTAAGAAAGAAAGAAGAAAATTCTTTTTTAACTTTGCACGGGGCACAGACAATGTGGCTTTCAGTCAGTACCAAAACCAAACCTTACCTAAATATGAGCAAGGAACTCTGGTGGTGCAATGGGTAAGAGCTTGAAGATTGGTGGTTCAAGCCTGCCAAATGCACCAAAGGGAAATGACCAGGCAACCTGTGCCCATAGAGCTTATTGCCTAGAAAACTCCATGTGCAAATTCTACTCCGTCCTATGGGGTTGTCTTTAGTCCACCAGACAGAATGCAGCTATAGCAACTATATGCACCAGAACTGTTAACTGCTCAAGTATAGAATAATGGCAAGAAAGCGATGGAACACATGAACCATCTGCAAGCTACCTCAGGCAACAGCTAGCTAATTGCCATGCTGTTGGTATCATTAAGAACTTCCTTCCTCCCTTAAAGTTTGGTGATTCAAGTATACCTATTTGTGTCTAGGAAGAAAGTCTTAGAAATCTACTTCAGGGAGGTCCCAGCTCTGAAAACCACCTGGATGCCAGTTCTACACACTTGGTAGCACCATGAGTCAGAATCTTCCCAATGACAGTAGAGGTGTGTGTGTGTGTGTTTTACTATGAAAACATCAGAGAAAAACAACAGATATACAGCAAACCAGAGAGCTCAAGAGGATGAAGGTTACTCCTCTTCTCTTTAAATTATGGGTTCCCAAATCATTTGGCCTACAGCCCCCCCTTCAGGAAAACAACAGCTTAGTTCTTCCTTGAGAAGTAAAGAATGCTGTCCTATATATAGCCCATGATTCAGGATAAATGTAGCTTACTGCCACGAATCAATTCTGACTCACAGAAACCTGCTAGGACAGGGTGCTCCTGCCCCTTTGTAAACTATAAAGCTTCATTTGTATAGCTCATTGTATCAATAGGTCTCTGTTTTTAGAGCCCTACTCCCTCTCCCCACCTTCCCAGTGTCCCCCACTTTGGGAAGCACTGTCCTAAAATGAGAAGATCACACAGGTAGACTTTAGGGTCCCCTGCTCTTCTGTTGCCTGGTGGATGTCTCCAGCTCTAGGAGACCACATACCAATGTAAATAGAAAGGTTGGAACTAAAATGTGGAAAATTTAGTAAAAGCTAAGCTAAGCTTGCTTGGGGATGGTTACTTTTCTCTCTCTCTCTCTCTCTCTCTCTCTCTCTCTCTCTCTCTCTCATTTATTCAAGAACTAGGTTTTATGATTTCACAATCGATTGCTCTTGTGAAATTTAACTTGTCATATTCCAGGCAATCCTCATTTGTTTTGCGATTGAGCCTCTCTTCTTAAACAGAAGGAGGGTTGGATTGAATACATAAGGGTAACTGACCTTTCCTGAGTGACACCATCTGCAGATAGATTGAAGGTCTCAAAAGGCCTGGTGTCCACACAGACAGCAAATCGCAGCATGTTCAGCCTCTGTCACTGCTCGATTTCTTCTGCCACATTGCTCCACCACAGTGTTCCATCACCATCTCCTTCTGTACGTTTCAATTGACAGGAACATCCACAAATGAGATGCTTACTAAAGGTGAAGTGAAATGCTTTTCTCCTTCAAGGTCTGAATTTAGGAACTTGTCTTTCCTTCGAACAGCTGATGACATCTCTGGTGTCGAGAAACAGAAGGGAGAATCCATCTGTTGGCAAGAAGAGAAGGAAGAGTACACACAATGTGCTGTATATTTGTAATTTATTTCAAACACTACAGCTGAGGAGTGTTGGAATTGAAATAGCAAAATTGAAAATCTAGGTGTATGTAATTTATTGCTGCGCACAAAATTTGCTTTTGGAGTGAATTTAGGAATGCATTTGGAATGTTCTTTTTTTCTTTTCATCGAATCAGTTTTTTTTAAAGTATCATTTATAGTGCATGATTTGGTAGCGCGTTGGATAAAATAAGTTTCACTTTAAAAGTATCACTACCACTAGAAGTGTTTCCACTATTGTTTTAGAGTCTTTGATGCAGATAGAAAATTATGGTATATAGGAATATATCGTCTGAATGGTAGTTGCGGGATGTGTGTCTGTGTATTTCTCTTTATACTTCAAGTCATTTAAAAGTTAGTAGTTGTGTCTTTGGAGAAGTAAATGTGCACACAAAGCCCCAAGATGCTGAATCAGCAGACTTTTGTGCATCACAAATTCAACAGCACCTTAAAAAAAAAAAAGAGCTGGCTCTAGTGAAATGCCTGTGTTGGATCACTTTAATGATGTGTTACAAAATATATCTGAGCTGCTATAAACAACCTCCTCTTTGTTTAAAAGTAAGAGATAGACAGAGAGCAAGAGAGAGTAAAATGTTTCCTCCTGAAAAGTGATCACTCTCAGAACACTCTATATACTTTCACAATGTTCTTTGACTTTCTACCAACGGCCCCAGCGTGCACTCCTGGAAGAAGGGGCTGGGGCTTCTATATGCGTGCGTACACTCGTCTGCCTCCTGAGAGACGCTGTTGACACCACCCATCAGATTCATGGGGAAGTCCAAAGAGGGCCTGGCGGCTTAAGGGCTTCTGAATTGGGCTGCTAACTGCAAGGTCAGCAGTTGTGGGAGAAAGCGAAGGCTTGCTGCGCTGGAGTGCAAGCTCAGAAACGGAAAGTGCAATTTCAATGTGTCCCGTGGGCTCGCTATGGGTCAGAATCAACGTGGTGACAGTGGGTATGGAGATGTCCAAAGATGATCGCTCTTCATATACAGTTTCAACGGAGAGTGTAATCAGAGAAAATACAAATGATCTGACTTATAAAGGATGGAAGCCTCTTGCTAGGTCAGGTTGGCTGTAATGGAAAAGACGCTAACCTCCTGACTGACTAGATTACAAACTAGCTAAACTTTTGTTGTTGTTGTTGTTTGAAAGGAACTTGTATGCCTCTGAGAAATCCAAGTCTGTGTCTGTTTTGCTTTCCATCCTTTTATAGCCCCTCAGACCAAAGTTTATATTGGAGAGATAAGGAATCTGGAGGGGTTGAAAGTCTGTGACCCTTCTGTCTCTTGTAATTTTAATTTTATTTTTCTACATTTAAAAATTTTGTTTACCTCTCTCTCTCTCTCTCTCTCTCTCTCTCTCTATATATATATATATATATATATATATATATATATATAATTTTTATTTTTATTTTTTGTTTGTGAAAGATGACATTTACAAAGAAAAACACACTGAACATAGGTACACATCCCATCTGGTCAAATCAAATAAGTAGCAATAACCCATAAAACCCCTCTCTATGTGGTTATTTTCTTTCCCACAATCCCCTCCCTGCTTGCCTCCTATCCCTTCCTTCTTCCCTAGCCCTAAACCTCCCCACTTCTCACCATCATCATTCACGTCACCCATTGGTATGAAAATCATTTTTCTTTTTCTTTATTTTCCTTTATAGTAATGGTGTCATGAAATATTGCTCTTTATGAGCTTGACTAACTTTGCTAAGCATAATGGTCTCTAATTTTGTCCATGTCTTAAGAGTTTGGATAAATGAATGTTCTTTTTCCTTTTGAAAATTCATGACCAAGGTAGAAAAACATCCAAGCATCACACAATTGTATCTATCCCTTAGTTTTTTGTGCAGGTTAACGTGAATGCATCCAGCAGTTTCTATAAACTGTAAAACAAGGACTGTATGAATATAAACCTGAATTTAACTTATGATTTACTCTGAGAGTCAAAACAATAAACAGATCTACATCTGGTCTTTCCAAGCCACCGTAAAGCAAAACATTACACAACAGAGAAACACATAAACACATCAATACACATGTATGCATACACGTGTTTACACGTAAGGGGGCTTCAAAAAGTTCGTGGAAAAGTTCTGTCGACCTTCAATTTTATTATCTCCAAAATTCTTGAAATCTCTTTGTATATGTAATACAAATGTACACACAGACATATGCATGAAATATTAAAAAAAAACTAATGCAATGGGTTCAACTTTTATTTGAAGCACAAAAAAGAAGAGTCAATTGAAAGTATGACTCAGGTCAATCACGGAGGTCCCTACAGTATATTCTTAACTAATAATGTGAAATCTTAAACTTGGTTTCTCTTTATAGAGCTCCCCCCAAGTAGCATGAACCAATAGATTGAGGCTTACCTTTGCTCTCTTTGGTTAAGCTTTAGGCTTCTAGCTGCAAAGTCTACAGTTCCAACCCACTCCAAGACCCTTCTACCAGATGAAAGAAGAGGCTGCACGTTTCTGTGAAAATTTGCTGCCTTGGAAACCCGCATGGGCAGCTATGCTCTGACCTAGAGGGTGGCTGTGAATGGGAAAAGACTCCATGACAGTGAGCTTCATTTACTCTGATAAGTCTTAAAGGCCAACTATAGGATCTCTCTCTCTCTCTCTCTCTCTCTCACCTAAGAGTCAATGGTCTGTACAAATAGATATCTAAGGTCAAAGATTTAAAGGCAGTGCACAAAGAAGAACCCTTATGGAAACAGGCCTCCTCATTTCCCTGCACTCCCTGTATCCTTTTCAGGTTTCCTCAGGCCTGACCTTTAGCAGGAATGTGAACAGCAGCTAAAATTCAGCCCAAAGAAACCTAGAGCTCCCCCTGGAGGCTCTGATGTTCACTGTCAGAGAAAGTCTAGAGGGTGAAAAAGTTGGGGAGGCACAGTGGGTAGGGAAATAAAAGAGGTGCGAGTGGGGAGTTGAACACAACCAATATATCTTTTTTCAATCAGCAAAATTCCTACTAACAAAAACAAATAAAGTAGACAAAGAGTTGTTGCAGAATTGAAGAAGAGCCCTGGTGGTACTGTATGGTGTGCTGTGATTCAAGCCTTCTCAGAGAAAAGTCAGGGCTGTCTGCTTCTGAAAAGGTATATGTGTTGGGTCACTCTGAGTCAGAATGGACAAATGGGAACAGGCTTGGATTTGGGTTTGGAATTGAGTTGCTGGAGGATCCCGTGGTGTGAGAGAGTTCAACTGGCTTTCCATGGCTGTGTTTTGGAAAGGAGATCAAGAGGTCTTTCTTCCTTGGTGCTTCTGGGTAGACTTGATCTGTCAACTTTTGCTTAGCAGCTCAGCAGTTGAATCTTTTGCAGTGTGCCCTAAGCAGTGCAACTTGCACACATCGCATGTCATTCAGACAAACACAGAGGCTCTCAACTGAGCAACCATCCCTCTGGGAATTTTTGTCTTCACTGGCTCTCAGGAAATTGTTCATGTCGAAAGTGGATGAATACTTCATGTGTGCTAGGAACTGGGCTATTAGGGGGAAAGGAACATTAAACAACAACAACCTCCAAAAGACTGAAACTCCCAATAATAGTGGGCCTTGCCAATCGCTTTTTAGAACAGTCCTCTTCAAGTTAATGTGCTTATGGATTGCCTGGGGATCTTGTGTATTTTGTTTTGTTTTGTTCTTTTTTTAAAGACAGATTCTGATGCAATATGTCTTTGAAGGAAGGCTGAGGTTCTGCATTTTGAACAAAATCCATGGAGCTGTTGCAACTGCTGCTGCTCAACTCATGGTAAGTGACAGAGTTTGGAAAGAGGCCCCTCTACCTCCATTGTGTGCCCTCACATTGACTCAGACCCATGGGGACTCCATGGGACAGAGAACAGTTGCCCCATTGAGTTTCCCTGGCAGAAATCCTTATAGAAGCTGATTGCTAGGTCTTTTCTCCCAGCTTGGTTGATGATTTCAAGCTTCTGACCTTTGAGTTAGCAGCCAACCATTTTTCCAACAGGTCTTTTACCTGCTTGTTAAACCTGGAAAAAAAAGGCATTGCAATTGAGTTTATCCAAGTTATCATGACACACTATTGGGTTTCCAAGATTTCTGAAGGAGTACTTGGTCAGATTGAATCCAAATCTTGCAGTTTTTGTACATAGTGACTATATGCCTGTTGAAGACCGGTGACAAAGTCAAAGTTCACCTTCTTACAACATCAGTGTCTTCTTTGAGCTGTCACATCCTCCGACAGAGTGGATCCTCCATTGGAGCTGCCTGCCTCCACCCTTCCTCATCCTCAGCTGCTGCCTCACAAGTCTTTCCTATTCATCCGTGACAGACTTTGACTCCTGGCTTATAGATTTTGCTTGCCCCTATATTGACATAATCTGCAGACAATTTATCAGACATCTGAAATATTAAGCCCAGTATTTTATTTTTGTTATCTTTATCCAAGGAACTTTTTTAAAAAGTTTAATTGTAACCCTTTTATGGTAATATAATTCACATGGTATGCAATCGAATGGCTGATATATCTTAAAACAAGATGTGAAATCCACATCACAATCAATTTTTTAATATTTTCTTCATTCATGTACTCATTATTAATAGCTCGGCAGCCCCCTTCCCTGATCTCCTCTTCCATCACCCTAAGAAACTATTAATCCAGTTATTGTCTCTATAGATTTACCTGTCCTGGATTTTATATAAAGAAAATCATACGACTTCTGCCCAAACAACAATAATAAAATAAAACACAGAAAAAAATCAATCCAAAAGAAAGCAGGAAATAATAAAACACTAAAAAAATTTACAATAGATCAAAAGGGAGAACATATACTAAGATGTTTCATTTTAATCTAATAATATCTGCCTTGTTCTACTTTCCAATGCACTCTGTCTGATCTGAAGGCTATGCATATCCCTGGACAATGATCAGTGCGGACACTCAAGAGGCTTTATAGAAGTGAAGGCTCTGAAAATTGATTTGGGGCTTTCACTGTCATTCCCTGACCTTCTGCTCAGGGTTTAAGCTTCAATACAATTCCCTTCTCTGTTGTAGGATTTTACTATTTCGAATGCTTGCATCACACAAGCTTGTGTGCTTCTTCCATGTGACCTTAGCTGACATCGCACAAAATGTTAAAAGCCAACACACTATTATTACTGAAAGCCATGCACAGTATGACTACTTCCTCACTGCTTGCCGAAACACCCGTATCTTCCACGATCTGCCCCTGAAGGCACGTTTCAAGTAGAGCCATGCTTGAAGGAGTCTAGTTCATAGGTTATGGTTTATGTTTAAATGTGTGTCAAAAATCCATTCGGATACTTGTGGTTTATATATGTCTCTGGTCCACTGTAGATATATACATTTCCTTATGTTGAGGAATATTAAAAATACTCCCTATGGGTTTTATGGTAATTCTATTAGTAATATCATTGATGCTGCCAATGTTCTAAAATTGGAAAGACTGTTGAGAAAAGGAAAGTATACTGATTTTTATTCTTGTACATATTAAAAATAAGTGATGGCATAGTATTTATACAATGAGGGTGACCATAAGGTCAAATATCTCTCCAGAGTAACTTTCAAATGTCCATTAGCTTTTTTGATTCCTTAACCTGCTACATCTCTGTTACATGTCATCAGAAGTACTACTTGGGGTGTCATGGGGAATTCCATGATCACCTATCTGTCAGCTTGCCATACTGCTGCCATGATACTAGAAGCCCGGTAATTAGTATCTCAAATCCTAGCTGAACCACCTATGGAAGACAGATTGCAGCGTCTTCATGTGAACATTGACTAAAATGGAATAGCTTCAGCCTGTTTTCCAAATTTAGCCATTGGGAATCTTGTGGGTTAAAACAGAATATGGCCAGACTGTCAGTGGTTAGAAGGCTGACAGCTAAGCTAAGTTTTGAACCCACGGGAGAAAGATGTGGAAGCCTGCATCCATAAAAATTAATCGCTTGGGAGGACTTTGGTGCAGGGAGGTATACTCTGACCTTTCTGGTCACTATTTGGAGTCCTGGTGGCACAGCGGGCATGAGTTGGTTTGTTCACTGCAAAGTCATCAGTGGAAAACTATTGGCTGGAATTGACTCAATGAACACGGGTCTGGTGTGAAGTTGGTTTTGAGAGTATTAGAAGATAGGTCTCTAGCTTGGTCGACAAGATGAACTCACTAAGGTCAGTGATGATCCTGAGGAGGTGAGGGAATGAGCTGCGTTTCATTTTGCTGTAGATGACAATCCACAGCACGAACCATGATGATACTTCCCAAATCCCCTTAATGTGTCTGCTTCTGCTTGTACCCTTTTTTCTTCACCATAATCTCAGGATATGAGTTTCCTCCTTGAAAGAAAAGGCTAATAGCTTCACTTGAACTCCAAGGACATCACTGTCTCTTTGACTAATCCATTCAGTGTTGCCACATCTAAGGATCTTCATTCTTTTTTTTCCTCTTGTTTATTTCATTTAATACATAACCAGATGCAAAAGATTTAAGATTTTGCTCCAACTATTCTTTTCCATGATCATGATCATTTTCCCTTCCACTACTAACATAACTCTTAAGAACAAGTAGCCAGCACTTGATGTTTCCAATTTATTAGTTTTCGTTCAATGTCTCCTCCAATAGTAGGTGACTTCTACCTCCAACACCCTACAGAGTCTTGTGGACACTATTTTCTTGTTGATGTTATCTAAGACTCACCATACTTGTGAAATGGGCACTTTTAAGTCACTGTGATGAACTTTGTGAAGTGTTTACACTTTAATGACTTCTTGATTTTGTATGCCTTCACTTGTCTTCTTAATGACTGTTCCTTAAACTACCTAAGGTTTGAGCTGGTAACTGCAAAATTGGAAGTTCAAGCCTAACAGTTGATCACTGAAAGAAGACAAGGCAGCCTTCTCTCATAAAGTGTTACACTATCTGAAACTCTAAGTAGCAGTTCTACTTTGTCCTGAGGGGTGCTCGGAGTTAGAATTGATTTGAAAGCATGGGTTTGGGTTTCAACTTGGTATCTTTACTTATTTCAGTTTTTGCTGCCATATTTAGGGGAGCTTGTCATAATAGATGCACCTGGAATGCTGTGTGCTATTGTGTCTACATCAAGTCACAACAAAATATAAGAACCACATAATATCAAGCCAAGCCATAATATGGAAGTTATATATGATGGAATAGCACTAGGACTACCAGATAGGATTTCCTACAATAAGAAATAAAATGATCATTACAAAAAAAGTCAGAGAAAAAATTTTAAGCTATAGGTATACACACACACACATATATGTGATTTCTTCCAAATGGATCTGCTGTACAAGATATTTTTAAACTTATAGAAAACTTTTAAACTATTTTTTTTCTTTTTTTAACAGTGTAATTTTAAAAAAATTTTATTGGGGGCTCTTACAGCTACTACAACATTCAGTACATCATTTGTATCAAGTACATTTGCACACATATTTCCCCATACATTTCCCAACATTTTGCACTTGAGCCCTTGATACAAGCTCCTCTTTAAAAAAAAAAACTCCCCCTTCCCCCCCCTTTTTCTAATGAATCATAAACTATTTTTAAACTTATAGAAAAGCACATTTGCCACTTTGAGGACTAAGATGTACCTTAACCAAGCCTCATATGCATGTATAAGTAGACATTTAACAAGAAAATCCAAAGACGCATTTGAATTGAGGAATGATTAATGTACTATGAGCCACTGGAAGATCACACAAATCTCTTTTCGAAGAAATACAGCCAGAAGGTTACTTGAAAGTGAAGATGACCGGACTGTGTCTCGTGCACTTTGTGTATATTATCAGGACCTAGCAGTCCCTAGAGAAGGACACCATGATTGGTAAAATAGAGGGTAGTAAAATGGAAGACAGCCCGCTAGGTTGGTTGGCACAGTGGGAACCCACCGGGATCATATATAACAACAGAAAAAAATAAGAAGGCCGCAAGATTGGGCAGAATTTCATTCTTTTGGATACAGGGTTGCTTTGCATTGAAACAAACTTGACAGCACCTAAGAACAATTGAATATTAGGCACTCTGAATTTCAATTGTTCATTTGCTTTTATAACTTTTCTGACATATTGGAAGACCCTTGATGGAAGGAGTCATGTCCAATTCATCTTTAAATCTCTTACCTTTACGACTGTGGCGGTCATGTGCTTATGTTAATTTTATGATTGAAATGTAGGGATGGAGTCTGGCCTGTTAATCTGGAGATAGCCATTGAGTGGCCGATGAGGCCTCTCTCTGGGCATGGCTTTCACCTGAGACTCCTGGGAAATCTCACGATATTTCCCTCGTGAAGATGAGAAGCTATCTTCCTCAGTTGTTGGGAGTTAGTTTCAGGGATGATTAATCACAGGCAACACAGAATGGTGGCATCTGGGAGGCTGGAGTAGCCGGTGGAGAAACCATACGGCTTTGCCCTGATGGAGGCTGGGGCAGCCACATGGAAGCCTCTTCCAGCGATAAGTTGCTTCTGTCACCACGGGATACTGTTGATGGACCCTGAGCCCTGGAATCAAAAAGACATAGGGAGACCCATTGGTACCGGGGCTCTGTAGCCACTGACCTATGACTTCGTGAGTCAGAAAGAGACTTTATGGACCGATTTCGGGCATATGGGTTAATATCTGACTTGTAACTTTGAGCTGGACTGCGCTGGGATGTTTTCTCAATGTCCTGTTCCCCTTGAATATAAACCCATTCCTTATATCCATATGCATGGCTTTGAAATTTGTTCCTCTAGTCTACCTGGACTAACACAACCACTGAATCAAAAAATTACATCTTAAAAAAATGAGTGGTTTGCACAAACCATCCTCAGAATTGATGAAGACTTGGAATCTTTGCTTCCACAACTTTGGAAGAATAGAAATTGATATTATTTCCTTAAAAATGCAGACGATAACGCTAATAGCTTCCTTGATCAACAATTAAATGAGTAGCTATAAAAGGGACTTGAAGAATTCCAGGAAAAATTTCCTTAATGAACTTAATCAACAATTAAATGAGCAGCTATAAAAGGTGCTTGAAGAATTTCTGGAAATTTTTCATTATATTTTAATTACATTTTTGCACACACTTCTTGAAGACCCCTGTGTGTAAGCTACTTAATAAAAAATAAGTATTCTAAAATTATTGCTATTATAATCTTTACTCAGGGCACCTAGGAAGGGGTATTCCCTGAAGAATCTTGGTGTAAGAGATTTCATCTCTTGCATCTAATTGTTGTTTCCCTAGAAGAGACTTTTCATACTCTGATGTCTTCACATTTTAGCAGACATTTCTATATTTGGCCTACGGACACGAGATTTTTTCCTTAGGTGTGAATATTTGATGTTTGCTAAGTACAGGGAGAGCCACGTGGAGTGGGAGCTTACATAATTCATTTTCAATAATCATTTCTTTCTTAAATACTACTCAGGAATAAGCTTTTTTCATTTGGTAAACAAGAGAAAAATATTCAAAAAATTTCAAAGACTAACATTGAATCATGTACGTTATAAAAGAAATATTTTCTCTTTTTTTGCTTTTATATTTTTCAGGGGAGAGTGTGAATGCAGTCCCCAACATCACAAGTTATGCAGTTGAGATTGCCACAGCCTTGCCCTGGGAAAACCACCTTAATGGTCATGGTATCTTCCCTGTCAGGTAAGTATAAAAAGAAACATTTTCTTTTCAATAATTCTTCAATAAAATTATTTATTTAATAAAAAATATGTTGCAGTAGGAGGCAAAGGACATTTATAGAGGCAAAAGTACAGGCATGTACTTATGTAAATATATTTCTATATAATGATAAGGGAATAGATCTATGTTCATATATTCATATGCTAAGTATTAAGGTAGCAGATGGACAGTGGGGCTCTACTCCAGGATACACTCAATGCAAGAACACTTAGTTCTAATAAACTGCCATTCTGTGATGCTCACCTTCCCAACATAATCATTGAAGACAAAATGGGTGCATAAGAAAATGTGAAGAAGCTGAGCCCCAGTGGCACTATGGTTGTGTGCGGGACTGCAGGCCACAGAGTTGGTGGTTCAAATCCAGCAGCAGCTCTCTAGGAGCAAGGCTAGGCTTCTTACTCCCACCAGGGCAGTGATGCGAAGAAAAAAAAAAGAAAATGTGAAGAGAGCTGATGGTGCCTGACTATAAAAAAGCATAGCATATCGGACCTTAAAGGCTTGAAGATAAACAAGCAGCCATTCAGCTTAGAAGCAACAAATCCCACATGGAAGAAACACACCAGCCTGTGTGATAATGAGGTGCCAATGGAATCAGGTATCAGGCATCAGAAGACCCCAAACAAGCAAACATGTCAATGCAAATAATAGGCGGTGGAGACCCAAAGTCCACCTGTAGACAATTGGACATCCCCTCACAGAAGGGTCACAAGGAAGGGAAGAGTTAGTCAGGGTGCAGTATAGCACCAATGAAACATACTCTGGTTCTTTAAAATTTCCTCCCCCCCCCCAATTTAATGACCCCAGTTCTACCTTACAAATTTGGTTAGACCAGAGCATGTTCACTAGTATAAATAAGAGCTCTAGACACATGGAATCCAGGACAGATAAGGCCCTCAGGAATAAGAATGGGAACAGCAATATCATGAGGATAGGAGGGAGATGGGGAGCATAAGGAAGGATTAAGCACAATGATCAGCATACAATTGACCCTCTCCTCTCCTCATACCAAGGGTGCCAGGAAAAAAAAAAACAGAAGCAGGGGTAAAGGGTCACAGGGGATGGTTTAAGATAGAAAAATAATAATTACATGAATTATCAAGGCTTCTTGGGGAGGTGAGTGTGAGGAGGAAGCATAAAATGAGGAGCTAATATCAAGTGCTCAAGTAAAAAGAAAATGTTTTCAAAAGGATGTTGGCAACATATCTGCAAATGTGCTTGGTACAATGGATGTATGGGTAGTTATAAGAACTGTGAGAGCCCCCACCAAATGATTAAAGCTAACTAAATAAAAATGCTACTAACATAATAAGAGGAAATGCACTCAATGACTTCGTCTTACTAAAAGTATATGACTTTGACTTACTAAAAATAAGACACTTGCATACATCAAAAGACTTTATCAAAGGAGTAAAATGAATGACAACAGAATGGAACTTTTTTTGCAATGGCACAATGGACAAGAGACTAATAACTAAAATCCCTAGAATCCTGAGCATCTCACTCAGAAAAAAAATAGCCAATTAAAAGGAGGGAAAATTACAAGAGTAGGCCATTCACAAAGATGGCATTCAATGACTAGCAACTTATGAGGAAATTCTCATGATCACTAGCCATCCAAGAGATGCAAGTTGAAACGATGATGAGACGTCATCTTACAACTACAATGAAGGTCCAATTAAAACAGCAAGTGTAGGAAGATCAGAACTCTCATACACCACCATTGGAATTGTAATTTTTTATGACCATTGTGGAAAGTAATATGACACATCCTAAAAGAACTGGAAATAGAAATGACATGGGACCAAGCATTACCACTGCTGAGCATATACTTCAAAGGAGTAAGAGGCAGAATTAGAACAGATGTATACACCCCATGTTCATTGCAGCACCTTTTACAATTGCAAAAACTGTGAAATAGCCTGACTGCCCATTCAAAGAAACATCCATAAAGGAACTTTGGTATAAGACACAAGGCAACACTATGCATCCCTGAAAAAAATAGCAATGAAACCACAAAACACCTCATGACATGGATGGGCCTGGAAACCATTATGCTGAGTGTAAACAGTCAATCAAAAAAGTTATGTGAGTCTACTGCTATAAGGATGAAAACGAAGACAAAGGCAAGCTTCAGGTCAATGTAAGTTTCTAATAGTGTCCCTCAATCAATGAAGTAGTGTGCCTACCTAGTTCCCATAACCCATATATCACCCACTTACTTGAATATCTTAAAAGCCACTTTAAGAGATGTGGCCTCATTCTACACAGGATCAGTTTATCATGTTGTGGGGAGAAAGAGATCAGTAAGGTCCTGCTAGACAGCAATGTTCTATAGCCATCTCAGATCAACCAAAACTGCTACATGAGTAGTTCTTCACTGTTTTTTAGGGATGCCTATGAAACTATCTGAAGGAGATGGCATTGCTGAAAGGGAGCAAAGTGGGTGGCCAACCCACCCTTGATGGCAACACTTACCTTTACTTATAAAGACTCACCCGGAGAATATACCTAGTATGATATGCCTAAGTAGACACTTTTGACCTAGCTTTCTTTCCAGCCCTTGGTGACCCAGACAATGTGCTGTAGACAACTGAAATGTTACATCATCCTTCAAAGGAGCACAATACTCTTCATAAACTCATAAACAACCCCAGGAAGACCTAAATTGGAAGTCCCACCAAGCAAACTAGACTAAATCTTAAATTTCCTTGTACCATAGTTGAGGACCTAAAATACCATACTCTCAGACTTAAAACTAAAATGCCTTTGTGAGAAAAGTCACAGACAACAACTACCACAAAATTATGGAATTGGTGGTCCTTTGATTTTTATTTGGTTGAGATCTATGAAGGTGCTTAAAGAATGATGGCCTGGTACCAAGATATCTTGGATATATATATATACATATATATGGTTCTATCTTCGTAAATGAATGTTACTGAAAGTTTTGTCCTAACTCTAACTCTCATGTTTTTTTTTTTGTAACATGTTCAGTCATTGAAGGGTTCAATCTGTGCAAATCATCAATTCATATAGTGTAGCCTGAAAATATATCCTACACATGCATAATTCCTTTTCTCAAATGTATTTTAAATCCCATTCCATTGAAAATATAATACTAATGATATCATTATCTTATGTTCCATTGAGATAGTTTATAATTTGCTCCAATAAAATGATAATAATGCCTCTCAACTGAACCAGAAGCCTATCTAAACCTTTGCTATATGAATGCATTTTGAATGCTCACTTGATCATAGCTCTAAGATAAAAAATAATTCTTGTAACAAGGCCCAGCTCACTATTTCGTACATTGATTGAGTCTCTGCTGCTTCCCCTCTGATCATAGTCTAAGGACTTGAATAGCCTTATGATTAGGGACAGTGCATTGTGAAGTGGATTTTAGCAACTGCAGTAAGACTGGATTATAACACTTTACATTCGATCCCTCTTTTGACTTATTTGAATTTATTCTAGTGTTATACTATTCTCTGCTCTCCTTTCAAATGAAGTTTTTCTCTGTTTAATTTGATCATTGTTGTTGTATCTGGGGGGAGGGGTGGTTTCCAATGTATGTAATTTTTGTTTGTTTGTTTGTTTTTTGGTTTTGGGGGCATCACTGCCCTCTGGTGATGGGCGTAGAAGGCCCAGCCTTGCTGCTGGACTTGAACCTCCAACCCAGTGGGTCGAAGTAACCACGCACAACCACTGTGCCACCAGGGCTCAGCCCCAGTGTATGTAACTTAAGATGGACAGATCTGTGCAGACAATGATGGGATTAGTTATCAACTGCGATCAGGGAAGTTGAGAGTGAGGGCAAATAGGAAGTGGGTAGTCAGCAGCAATGCGTACCAGAATACAGGACCTTTTCTAAAGTTGATTGCGATGACCATTGCATAAATCTAAAGTAGTTGATCTATTGGATGGCAAATATTCATCATCTCTTAAGAAAACAAGCTGTTTTTTTTTTAAGTGGAAAGTTTCAAGTTGATATCAGAGGGTTTTCACAATATGCACACCAGTCCTTCTCTTGGATTCTTTTTAAATGATCCCTAGTGACACAGAGAATTAAGCCTTGGTCTAGTGATCACAAAGTCAGTGGTTCTAACAAACCAGCTGCTCTGTGAGATAAACATATCTGCTCCTACAGTTAAAGGGCCTTAGAAATGCTTGGGAGTAGTTCCACTCTGTATAATGGGTTTCTTCTGAGCTGGAATTTACTAGATGGCAGTACTTTGTGGTTTCTCCACCAGCACCACCAGCACCACCACCCCACCCCAGGTCTTTATGATGAATTTTTTTTACAAGGGTTCATTGTAGTACAATGGCTAATAATCATCTACTACCCAAAATATGACTTGTTCTAACTCACCCAATGACCCCAAAAGAGAAAGATTTGTTTTAGTAATAACAAACCGGAGACCCAATCCCAATGATTTACATATAACCCCCTCTCTGGGGGATGGACAACAGAAAAGAGGGCAAAGGGAGACATCGGGCAGTGTAAGGCATGAAAAGCAATAGTAATTTATAAATTATCAAGGGTTTTTTGAGGGAGAGAGGATGGAGGAGGGAGGGGAAAAATGAGGAGCTGATAGCAAGGACTCAAGTGGCAAGCAAATGTTTTGAGAATGATGATGGTGACAAATGTACGAATGTGCTTGACAAAATTGATATATGTATGGATTGTGATAAACATTGTATGAGTCCCCAATAAAGTGATTTAAAAAAATAACAAACCAAAAATCCTGTCATAAAGTTGAGTCTGACTCATAGCAATCTTATAACCTCAGGGTTGGACTCCCCTAATAGGTTTCTACGTTTGTTGACCACATCTTTTCCTCAAGGAGCAGCTGGCGTGTTCTAATTGGCAAACTTTTAGTCGACAAACACAGTCACTGCACGGCCAGGGCTCCTCCCATGAAGGTTGCAGCTTAGAAATCTTATGAATAAGTTCTGTTCCATCAGATATGGTTGCTGTAACTCAGAATAGACTTGGGAACAACGAACGTGAACTGATCAGTGACTTAAAGGGTGGGAAGGGAACCGTTTCCCAAAGAGAAAAGAACTGTGCTTTTGCTGAGGTTGAAGTGTGCATTGCCAAACTGTTGTAAACCACCACGGAGTGTTTTAATGTTTTATAAATGCTTTCTCCACAAGAAATAATAAAATAAATTCAAATAGCATCCCTGATGGCATGAACAGCTGAATCATCAACTATAGGTCTTTTGGGAGAGACATACTTTTCAAGGGAGAACCATTCTGTTTCTAAAAACATACTTGTGAGTCTGGCTAGACTAGAGAAACAAATTCATAAACATGCATAAGAGAGAGTTTTATAGAAAAGGAAATTGGACATTACCAAGCATTCCAACCCAATCCAGTCCAAGCCGACAAGTCTGGGATCAGCCCATATGTCCAATGCTAGTCTATAAATTCTTCTTCAGACTCATGAAACACATACAATGACACTCAATGCAAGATTATTATAAATCTGATGGGTAGAATGCCCTTAGATCCAGTGGTGTTATAAACACCTCAGTGCTGGCAGGAGTTTCCAAGTGGCTACTCTGATTGCACCCATGTGGCTTGTCCAACTTCCCCTCAGGGATGTTTCCCAGGAAGTAAACCTTGTCAGTAGAGTCTTCAAATGAGTGTTAATAAGGACAAGGAAAATGATGATATAATAGATAACTCCATTTGACTGTGAAGAAGCGGAAAAAGTACCCTAAGTGATTTCTACTCTTCTTTAGCTAAAATTTTCAAAAATTATAGATAACTTTAGAAATGCATCCATACTAATAAGACTAATGACTAAGTCATTTCTTTTTCTCTTTATATAATATAAAGGCCTAGAAAGTAGTGGAGATCAATGGTGGTCACCGGAGAAGGCGGTGGTAAATTGGCACTCTTGGCATGTTGAACTGGGCTATCTAGGACAGCAGATCCAGGAAGATCAGTTGACTGGCTCTTCTTCACCAAGTGCCAGCAGAATCTCTCTCCTACATTGGCAAATCCCCCTGGACTGCAATATGTATGGAAGCAGATTCAGCATCTTGCTCTCTTGGAGCAGCTGATGGGATTGAGCTACTGACTCTTCAGTTAACTGTCAAGTGCTTATTCAGGAATATTGCCTTTCTTACATCATTGCTACTATTCCCTATGGACCAGGATTCATCTTATTTGGGGGAAATGTATTTTTATTACTATTAAATCATGTTGGGGGGGCTTGAACAACTCTTATCACAATCCACACATGTATTCATTGTGTGAAGTGCTTTTGTACATCTGTTTCCCTTATCATCCTTAAAACACTTGCTTTCTGCTTGAGCCCCTTGTATTATCTCCTTATTTTTCCCCTTCTCTACTCCCTCCTCCCCCATGAACCTTTGATAATTTATAAATTATTATTATTTTGTCATATCTTACACCATTTGCCGCCTCCCTTCACCCACTTCTCCACTGTCTGATTTAGACCTTGAATTTTAAAAAAGTAAACAAACAAAAATGTACTTCCTTAGAGAAGGAAAAACGAGGTTCTAGAAGAGTCCCTCCCTCCCCACCCACCCACACCTTTCAGTCCTTCTCTTTTCCCTTATTCCAAAGAAGCTTAAAAAATCCCTCTTGATTCAGTCATTTGGGCAAACTGAGAAAATTAGTGCAGTATCTAGGGCAGGTTAGTGTTCAATGAACACTGTTTCTTCTCTGATTTTCACCCCTTCTTCCAAGAAGAGCAGGCAAAATTAGGCAACATTATCTGACTGTGAAAGAATTTCATGCAGCAATATTTGAATTATGACTTTACTGCTCACTTGGAAAAGATAATCCCCTTTCTTATCTGTTGGCTTGTCAAAAAGAGGCTGTCCTCCCTTGCTTTGTCACCATGATGCACAAGGTCTAATTCATTTCACATTGGAACCCAAGATCGGTTTTTTTTCCTAGCTAAGATACAGGCAAATTTCAACTGTGGGGATTATCAACTATTAAGGGAGTCTGTGTACAACAAGGCTCTAACCCTTTGTACACTGATAGAAACTGCGATTTCATTTTTGGAAAGTAGCCTACAGCTATTATAGCTTCACGTTTTTGACAGGCATCATGTGTAGCTATTTCAGAAGGAAATTTAACTTTAGAAATCAAATAGCCTACGGGTTTGAAAACATACTTAAATTTTTAATAAGTTGTCAACAAAAACTTTGCACTTTTCACTTGGAGTAGGACTAAATGCATGGTGAAAGAGTCAACGGTCCTTTTAAATGTCTGTTATACACACACATTACCAGGGTCAGTTATCAAGTTTACAGGAATAGAAGTAGGAGGTGCTACTTAGTAATCATTCTCTTTTTATTAGAGGTAAAATATCTTAAGTATATTTCTGACTCACACTGAACTGAGATAGACCTTCCTTTTTCAATTTGACATTGCAAATGAAGCTCTCAGAATAGACACATAACAACTTAGAAGCATCCATGAGTACCTTAAAAAATCTAGTTATTATAGATCATAGATAGGTATATAGAATTACTAAAAATTGAGTTATAATAGATACTATATAGGTTTATAGAATTACCTGGTTGTGGATGAGGTGTTGACACCAATCAATGACTTAGTCATCTACAAAGCTACTTCAGAGTGGATTCTGTAATCCCTGCAGTTGTCATCTACTCAATTACATGTACCAATGATGCACACTGATTATTTGATCGATACTGATTTATCTTGCCCTCAGAAGCAGATGGGTCTGTGACAGAATGCTGGTATCATTGATAATTTGCATCAGGTCTCCAAGAGATGTATAGGGTGATGGAATCCTTGAAGGCTCATTGCTGTACAAGAACACAACCAAGGCTGCAATCAGATGAACTTTGCTTTAAGCACATTTCTACTTTTCAAAACGGTGTATCATTTTCTAGTATTTTACCTTATAAGAGTGTGTCAGTGTTTCTTAAAAAATGTTTCTACTAAAATATTTTTCTACTAATAATTGATTATTTATATTCATAAATAGTGACATGATGATGACAAAGATAATAAAGGGTGTTCAAAATATCATGGACAATTTTCACTATTCTTACAATCTATTTTCCACAAACTTCTTGCAGATCTCATGTATCTTATTATGTTGTTATAAGAATTAGAAGAAATGTATAAGTATCAGATTGCTTCAACATTGAATGCATGTTATTTCATGTCTTGTTTCCTCAAATTAGAAACTAATGACAAGAGAATCATTCCAGTAAACCTCTAACATTTACTCAGGCTGATAAGTATATGGTAATAACACTCAAGGAATGTTTGGCTAGAATCTATCAGGTTAAGCACTTGGCTTCTAAGAAAGCTTTGAGGTGTGAACCCACCCAGCTGTTCCACTGCACAGATGTCTGGCCATTTGCTCTCTTAAAAATTACAGCTTAGAAAACCTAGGGGGCTATTTCTTTTTCCTCACAGGGTTGGGGCTGGGGGTCGCTTTCTGACTTATTGGAATAAATTATTGGAATATATTATCCAAAAATCTGAAGTTATCCAAAATGTATAAATAATCTTCAAAGTGAAACTGTTACCATTTTTACATGTAATATCTGGAGGCACCATAGAAGCGGGATCCCTTAGAGTTATCCAAGCTATTTTCAAGAGGGTATAATGACCTTTCTACCTTATATAGTTAAAGCATGGTTAAATTTAGAAGGAATGCGGGGAGGGAGAGTGCAGAATTAAGTAATCTTAAGAAGCCATGAGCAATTATAGATAGACTCCACATGCAAATATTTAAAGAACTATTTCAGGAATGGATTGGGCTGCTTGAAATGAAAGATTCTAGAGTGTATCTAAAATTGAAAAGTAGAAAAGTTATTTGGAAGTGATTTTTGAAAAACCTTGAATTCTCAGTAGTCCACATATCTTCAGAGGGTGGTTCTTGATAGACCATTTGAGGACACTGTGGGGTGGGGGGTGCACAGCAATCCAGATGTGATTATGTAAAGCAGATGAGATGACAGAGAAAATAGAGGTATTTACTAAGAACCCAGCCCTACCCTTTTCTGCATGATTTCCTTTAAAATAACTCAATCCTAAATCTAAACATATTAAGAAACAGATGCTATATTTAAAAATGACAAACTATTGGCAGTTTTCAAGTTGAGTGATAAGCTCATCAAGATTCCCTGCACTATGTCTGTTTGTATGTGTGCTTGACATTTTCCACAATTAAAAAATTAGATTAAAATACTTTATAATATAGGTATGATTTTTTTCTTAAACTCTTTCTATAACTTCTTTTCATTGTAAAATTGGTGTGGCAGGGTTGCATTTCAGATTATCATCTTTTTCCCCTCAATAGTGTATTCTACTAATCCACCCCCACTTAGCATGCCCTCTACTCTCTCCTTAAATTTCTCTTGTTCCATTTGTGGGCTCCCACCTTCTGTTTCACCCAGGTTAACGTCCAGCAATCTAGCCTATTAGTCTATCTTCCTTGCCTTGACCCAAGCTGATTTAGCAATTTCCAAGGTCTGCTATTTTTGGTATGAAAGACTTTATCTCCTTTTATTTCCCCCTCTGACCATTTAGAAGAGCCCGCGATGGAAAGGTACAGTCTGTTCAGAAACACACATATTGATTGTCATTGGTATATATGTGTAGAGATTCATAGCTCTCCCTTCTCCTTTCCCCTCACCTTCAGGTTCATACAGATAGCGTCTAGGTTCAAAATATCTTTTTTTTTTGTTTGTTTTCTGTGATGTTACCAATATGAAAGAACTCCCATCAAGATTCTTGGAGACTAAATTGGAATTGGAGATCTTCAAGTTCAAATCATTATTCTCAGTCCTGGAAGTTTGCCTTTAATTCCTATTCATTTTACTATCTCCACTTCCTAATCACCTTCTGCTCTATTTCACAAGGGATATCTCAAAGATGACAGTGTGTCTTTCATCTGTACTCTGGTTATACAAAGGCAGAGTCACTCAATGCAAAGAAGACTTGACGAGGTCATGCCATGTGACCACAGGATTGTCTATGGGACTAGAATGATTTTTTTAGATCACTCAAGATCTAATTGATAGTATACATATCTAAACTGATTATCATTTCATGAAATCGAGGCTATATGGGGATAAACTGAGAAAGGGCACCAAACACACATTCGTTAAATATTCACGTTGTGGAGTAGCAAAATTGAAACTCAAGCATCAGGAACCTCACTAGCTTGGAGGTTCCAAGAAAAATTTTGAGCATAACTTTTCTGTAAACTATGTGGGACCTTTTGTTTGAGCTACTGAAAAAGATTACAAGGATATTGTTTGCATAGTGCTTCTAATTGCTGATATTTAAAATCAGGACCTGACCAGGGTTTCTTACTATTTTATAAAAAGATCAATTTATTGGTGGCTCTTTGTGGCAGTCAGGTACTCTGGTGTCAATTTCAGAATTGGGAGTGTAGGGGTGGAGTCTAGCCTGTCAATCTGGAGATAGCCAATGAGACCTCTGTGTGGGGATGGCTTTCTCCTGAGAATTCTGGGAAATCTGGTCATATTTCTCCCTTGAAAGTGAGAGACTTATGGCTCAGTCCCTTGGAGATGCTCTACTGACAAGACGGAAGGCTGACTACCTGTGAGATATCCTAGATGAGAAGCCACATGAATTTACCCCAAAGGAACCAAGTCCCTGAAGCTGGAAAAGCCACGTAGAGACTCCTGCCAGGGTTGACATGTTTCTACCATCACTGGATACACAAGGACCCGCTGCGCCCACTGGTCTGTGATTGTTCTGGAGTCATTGCATATGCTTCATGAGTCTGAAAAGGACTAATGGATGGGTATCAGACATATGGGCTAATATCAGACTTATGGACTTGGATTGGTCTGGCTTGGGATGCTTTATCAATGTTCTACTCTTCTTTTTTTAAAATCACTTTATTGGGGGCTCCTTCAACTCTAATCATGATCAATACATACATCAATTGTATGCAGTCCACATTTGCACATTTATTGCCATCAACATTCTCGAAACATCCTCATTCCACTTAGGCCCCTGGTATCAGCTCCCCTTATTTTTCTTCTCTCCCCAATATCCCTCCTCCATGCATTTCCCTTTTATATAAACCTCTCTCTTATATACATATATATTTTTGTGAATTTGTCTCTCTGGTCTACCCAGACTAACGCACTTTTACACATCTTATAATAATTCATACATTCACTCCCAAACATATCTGTACATATGTTGCCATCAATATTTTCTAAACTTTACTTTCTAGTGAGCCCTTGATATCAACTCCTCGTCCCACCCCAACCCTCATGACCCCTTCATAAATTATTATAGTCATATATTACATGGACCACTATCTCCTTTGCCCCATGATTTCTGTTGTACAGCACTCTTTGGGCAGGTAGGGTGGTTCTATATGGATCTTTGCAATCAGTTCCCCTCTCCTCCCCTGCTGCCCCCACCTTCCCCCTACACTATCAATACTCGTATTCCTGTTCCTGGATTCCATGTGTCCTGAGCTCTTATCTCTCATTTGTACCTGTGAGTATACTACATTGGCCAGGCTTTTATGGAATACTCATGGCATTATTTAACCTGAAGAAAGCCTTAAAGCACATCAACACTATGGCATCAGACTTCTCTGATATATTTAGAAAACATCGTCTCCGTGGAACTTGCTTCTCCTTTGTATTACAGGATCTCTTCCTTTATGGGTTTTTTCAACTCTGTGAATGTACTACAAATATTCTTCAGGTTTCCCTCGCAATATTTTCATCTTGCAACAACAGATCCTCCAGAGCTCCTACGCTCACATCATTTTAATTGTCAGCCACATGCTGATGAACCTCTATGATGTAAAGATTATATGTAATCTATCATCTATCTATCATCTATCACCTATCTATAGTACCTATTCTTTTTTAATGAAATCAAAATGACAGAAATTCATTATGTCCAGAATTGAGTTTCTAGTCCTTGTCCTTCCTATCTCTACAATTATTATCATTCTTGTTGTTTACTTATTTATCTCAGTTAAGGATCTAAAGTCAATTAACTTGGCAATTACTACAGAAAATCTCTTTAACACCACCCAAATTCAAACAGCTCTCACTGAGTGACTGAATGGTCCTTCTGATTGTCTTTTTTTTTTTTAAATCCCACCCTTCGCTACCTGTCTATCAGCTACTTTACTTCCTTATTCTTGGCTATGCTGTCTGCCTATATCTTGGAAATAGCCTCCTGGCTAGATTTCCCTAGCTCCAATCTCCCCTCCCTTTTTAATACTAATATGTCTCAACTCACAACTTGCCTGGAATGTGAGACTGCCTTTGTACTGCCTGACAAAATATCAATCTGGTATACAAATGCACTGCTTACCATTGCATGCTGATATTTTATAGTTAGGCATTAAATAAAAAGTTATCTTCTCAATCCATGGGGTTGTGCATTAACTGCCTTTTTACTCTTAATATTCTTATTTTGTGACTATTCCCTTTTACTTATTTTTCTCAGATAGCAACCCACCTTCATCTTTTGGTATTTTTATTTCCTCATAATCTCAAATACTTAATCGAAATACTTATAAAGCTCTGTAATACTTATTGAATTAATTATCGATAAATTTATTGATTTTATTAATAATTTATTAATCATTGATAAAATAATTGAGCATCATTCTACCCATATGGAGAGATTTCCCCTGCTGTTCACAAGGTAAAATATATATGAATGTGGTTTTGTACCTATATTTATGTAAATATACATTAACTATGCATTGAGAGTATTGAAAGTAGAGTGAACCTATATTTTGTGTACATTCTGATTATTGTGAAAACATTTCTTCAAATAGGAAAAAAGGGGAAAAAAACACAAGGAGTATGCCAACATACTTTAGCTTGTTGATTTGTGGAATTATTATTCATGGAGAAAGTATGACCAGGCTTTTGAAAACAGGATTGGCACAGGAAAACAAATATAGCATTGTCTGTTTTTTAGTGCAGAAAAGTTTCTTGGCCTATTGACTAAAACTATTTAATATTCTGCTAGTCTTCTTAATGTAATGCAGTTCATCATCTTAGGGCTGAATGATTGCTTAAATTGGAAGAGACTGAGTTAGTATCTGGAAGTTTAGAATCTAGTGTTTGTGCTTTTAAGCAAGAAATATATAGGATGACCTTATGCCACATTTATGTTTCGTATTTGGTGAGATAACTTATGAAAATAAAGATCATTTTGATAACAATGAATGGCTGCAAGCCAGACTCATAATGCTACTTTTTATTACTCTTTTCTATAATCTATGGGCCAAAAATATGATTGATGGTGTGTTGAAAAGACATATAACCCTCTTCACTGCAGAGTGAAGATCGTTGAACACTGTTCTGCACATTTATCAGCAGCCATAGCATCCAAGAAAGCAAATGAGTTTCTCTCCTCACTGTTGAAATGTGCTGAAACAAAGCCTTCTGGACTCTTACACTTCCTCTCCAGATCTATCACCAGGAGCAAAGCCAAAGAATGTACTACTCAGAACTGTATATTGTTGCTGTTTTTCCTGCTGACTGCCATCCATTGATTCAGTAATCACCAACTCAATGATCCCATGCACCATGGTTGTATGTAGTCTTTTTTATGGGTTAAGGCAAAGACATTTGTTATGGTAGAACTATAGTCAAAAACGTTTTGTATGCCTTTTAAAAAATTACTATTAGATTTCCAGGTGATCTCCTAGGACACTACTGAGTGGGCTCAGAGTGTCAACTCTTTGGCTAGTAGTCAATCATGTTAGCCATCTGCACCACCTGGATTTCTGTCCCTGAAAGAAGACATCTCCATTGAGGCTAAGAAGGAAGGGGGATTTTAGGAGTGAACTGATGGCAGAAAGGGGGCTGGGGGAGAGAGCACTAGAACAGATCATGATTGCACAGCACAGTTGAAGGCCGTGTGACCACGGGGTTAGGTGAGAGGGATTTTAGGCTCAAAGACAGATGTGGTGGTGATTGTACAACTCCCCATATGTGATTGAACAATCCACATGTATAATATGTGGATTAAATAAACTGTTGGGGTAAACAAAGAAGTATTAGAGTTTAAATTCTGAGAACTCCAGTTTGCAAAAGGCTATGGATGGCAGTGACAGCTCGAAATTAATTTCCTGGCTTGCCACATAGACAAAGCCTCCACTGAATTCTTTGAGATCACTAATCAAGGATGTATATACTTTTGCTCTCAGACAGAGTGCCTGTAAAGAAGAATACTTCCATTCTTCTCCAGCCAGCCTCACTTAGAGGTTTTCTTGTGTGTGTCTTTGATGGTAGTCACTGTATTGGGGAAAGGACATAAGTCATGCCCTATCAGTCTTCCATTATGACCTTGATCATAAGGCCCTGGATGAACCATATAGTCCTTCTATTTAGCACAATGTATGTGTTCCAGTCATGGTCCAGCTTTTGCACACATAGTCCCAACAGAAAAAGTGATGTATTGGTCTACCACCAATCATGAATTTGTGAGAGCTCCCTCTAATTTTATGCCCCATTTATCTTGGATGCCAACTCTAAATCCTCTGAAGCCATTTTGAATTCCTGTGAAGGCTCTCTCTAATTCAGGTGATGTGTCTGTATCTCTGGGTTGTTTTTGTCTCTTTGAAAAACAACTATATGCAGACATTGAGATTGAAATTTCCTTTGAACACTTAAAACAGAGGTTTGGTTTTAGTTCCTATATTCTCTCTGAATTGAGAGCAGGATTAAGTCATGCAAATTCCATCTCTTATTGAATTTTGTCAATTAATTTAAAATGTATTATATTCAGTGATCATTACAATGTGTAAGTTAGACTAAGTTAAGTTTTAAGGTTCATTCAAGCTTGGTGATTCTTCAACCAACTATTAAATAAGGCCTATTAAATCCGTGCAAATGATTTACATGTAAAATGTGGTTACATAAACTGTTGTCAATTTGAGATTTAAGAGTGAAGGAGTGGATGGTAGCCTGTCAATTTAGTCACAGCTTGATGATATCATTTGGAGTTACTAAGGTGATAAATAGCTTGCTTAAGGCAAGACAGACTCTCACTATTTGTGAGACACTACTGATAACGAACCTGATGAAGCCACACTGATGTAGCCATCACCCGAAGAGCTGGAGGAGCCACATGGAGCCCACTCCAGTGCTTCTACCACCATTGGATCCACAAGACTTCCCAGCCCTCGCCTGTGACCTTCCTGCATTCGGCATTACTGGATGGCTATGTAAATCTGAGATGAATTTATGGACTAGTATTTCACATATGGGCTAATCTTGGGCTTATGGACTTGATCTGGATTGAGTTAGGATGTACAATTACTTAATGTACAATTACTCTTAGATATAAAACTCTCTCTTATACATTATATATACATATATATATGTCTGTGAATTTATTTCTCTTTCAATCCAGAGTAACACACAAAGAGATATGTATCTTTTCCCTAAAATTCAGGACCGACCCAAATTGCATTTGTAAGAAATACATGTGTGCAAATGTGCTTGATACAAATGATGTACTGAATGTTGTAGTAGCTGTAAGAGCCCCCAATAAAATATTTTAAAAAATTAAAAAATACATTTCTGATGTAAGACAGGTAGTGTAGTATATGTGACTCTTTTTCTGTGCTGTTCTTTCATTGAAAAGTAAACAACCATTAAAAAAAGAAAAGCAAACAATGGATATTAGTCTAATCATTTTTAGTTCTAGCTCTAGATCAAACCTTTTGCATATATGCTGTGAGCATTAATATATGGTCTTTGATGAATGGAAAATAATGTAGTGAAGGCTAATCAAATCTTAAAGTTATAGATCTATTGTTTCAACAAATATACTTATTATTGAGGTATCAAAAATGTACTAGCTTATATTTTATAAAACAAGTGCCTCTGCTTAAAGAGCTAAATTTTAAATGCTATTATTCATATAAACAAAGAGACTGAAATGTTTTAATCCCTTTATTCTTGCTAAAATTTTGAATGAAAAAGTTTTTGTCAATAATGTAAATGTTACAATATTAAGAATTGTACCTCAGAATTGTTGTAACTTCTAAAATGATAATTTTAGCAGCCATAATGTAAGATATATTAGTTATAAATTGATTGATATTTATTTATTACTGCTAAGCCCATTGCCATCCAGTTGATTTTAACTGATTAAATCCATTGGATTTAAACCTTCCTAAAGAGTGGTCCTTTGAGCAATGATCCCCCCCCCAAAAAAAAAAAAAAACAGTGATCCTTTAATCCAATTCATGTTGTGGTAACGACCCAACTATAAAAATATTTTCATTGATACTTCATAACTATAATTGTGCTACTTCTATGAATTGGCTGACCCCAGTTAAGGGTCATTCATAGCCTGTTGTGAGCCACAGGTTGAGAACTAGTGCTGTAGACAGAGAAGACCTGCTCCTGTGGGTTTCTGAGTATGCAGATATGTACTAGAATAGGAAGTCTCATGATTCCCCCATCTCAAAAACAGTAGCATAATGTGTTCCAGAGATAATTTTTTTTATTGATAGGACTACAAAAACTAATATTATTTTCTTTACATCATCTTAGCCCTCTCCCATGTAATATTACATAGCAACTATTATATTGCATTATTATATTATAGGATTTAGAGGACCAAAAGCAGGAAAATAAACATACATATATATTATATATAAATATTTTATGTATGAAAGGTGCACCTGTATTTAAATGTGTAGCTATATGTGTATATCTATCTATGCATATATGTATATATGCAATAGAGAGAGTAAGAGAGAGATTATTTCCAAATAAATGGTTCACCAAGTTGTGGAGACAATCAGTCCCAAATCTGGAAGTCAGGCATAAGGTTTAGGGTTTCTTCTGTCTCACATATTTGCATGGGCTGATGAACATCCAACCAGTAGGCTGCTGATCTATAGGGCATGGAAGCTGGCAAATCCCAACTGCAGGTCACACAATAGGCTGCTGGTTCACATTCCAAGTCACATTGGTTAGAGCATGATGCATTATGTGCAAGATCAAAAAGAGATGAAATATGCCATCAGAATTATGAATATTGGATACAGAACCAATTTTCAGGTGCTTTCCTTTTCACCTGATTGACTGTCTCCATCTGGTTTTAAAATGAAGGATGGATGCTGATTATATAATATCTGCTAGACCACCAAGACCCTGGTCTAGCCTGGTGACTACCATCACGTGTTTACCATCGAACACAGATGTAAATCTCAGCAACTTCCCTAAAGTAATTGTGCTTTACAAAATGTATTCTTTCAATTTTATTTAGGAGTCTATTGCATTTCTTGTCCTTATTGTATGTCTTGTCTCTAAGCGATCATTTGCAGAAGCTCTGGAATCTCATTGGGTGCTTTTAGTCATCAATTTAACTTTCACTTCAACAATACAGGATGCTTTAGCAACACCATCTTCATATAACCTCCTCCTTGGGTACGGACAACAGGGAAGTGGGTGAAGGGATACATTGGACAGTGTATGATATGACAAAATAATAACAATTTTGTAAATTATTAGAGGAACATGGCGGGCAGAGTGGGGAGGAAGGGAAAATATGGGTACCTGATACCAAGGGCTTAAGTAGAAGGAGGATGTTTCCAGAATGATGATGGCAAAAAAAATGTACAAATGTCATCTGCATACAATTGATGTATGTATTGGTTGTGATATGAGCTGTATGAGTTCCCACTAATTTTTTTTAAATGAAGAAAAAAAATCTTCACACTTCATGTGATATAAATGGGTCTTCTCTTCCTGTGGAGTCAGTCCCTGGATGGTGCACATAATGAACTCACATCATTGTGTACCAAAAGTTGGAGGTTTATGTCCATCAGGCACCTTGTAAGAAAATTCTGATGATCCAAACATGTGGCCATTGCAAGCCCACTGGAACACAGGCATGTTTAGACACTCACGGAATTGCAGTGAGTCCTACTCAAATTGTTGGCAAGTGGGTTTCCATGTCTCCCACCTCAGGCCCATCTCAATGGTGAAAATCAATGTCAGAGAAAAGACTGGTGGGTTTCCTTCTTCTTTCTCAACCAGAGCTTTCCTTCCTCATCATCAAATTTACTTTTGCAGTGTCTTACTCCTTGGGGTTGGAAGGCCAAGAAAACGGAGAGTAGAGAATGTCCATGAACTTCTTAAATAAACTCACACTGCCCCTGAAGTGGTGTCAGTTTTGTATGGTGATTAGCTCCATTGGCTTCTGAGGTTGGTGAGTTCTTTGAGGCCCACTCACCCACTCCATAACATTTCACACTTCTAGAGATCTTTCCATTATAACTTCTCTCAAAATAGTAGATACCCTCCAAAAGGAAACCAAATTCACTCCAATCGAGTACATCTGCCTTACAGTAACCTCGCTGAGCAAGCTAGAACCGCTCCTGTGGATTTCAGACAAAGCTTTCTATGCAGAAGCGCTAAGCCTTCTCTCTCCCTTGGAGTCACTGGTCGTTTCTCTCTGCTGACATCTTGGTTGCCAGCCTAATGTGTAACCCACTACACCACCAGGATTGATGTCCTAGGAATCAATTAATCTCTTTAACTTATATCTGCCAGGAGCACTCTTGGATCTTGGATTTATTGAGATAAGGGAAATGTCTATATGCCCATTGCCACAGCAATCTCTAGGCATAGAGTTAATTCACAAATGTCTGGTCACTCTCCACTCTCAAGTACTTTTGTCCTTCTATGCTTTATGCTCATGTCTACTCTAACTCAGTTGCAACCCCCCAGAAAGCAAGCCTCTGTTTGTAATGAACTTTCTTTTAAAGCACCTCTGGGCTTACTCCAGCCTTAGCCTTGCTATTTGTTAGGCAGCTGGGTTGTTAACTGGTAGCACCAGCCAAGCACTCCTATGGGAGGGGACAGGTTGATAATCACTTCAAAGACATTAAGGAGAAAATACTTTCCTTCCTTTCCTTTGGGTTGAGAGGGACTCGAAGAACCCTGTCTTCAAAGAAATCCTTCTCAAAAATACTCTAGATTCCCAATCCTCAAACCCTTATGTAATCTTTATGTATATGTGGATTTCCAGAATTTTCCAACATGCTCTCATCACTATTTAAATCCTTTCCCCCAAACTCAAATTAGGTCTTTCTTTAAACTGCGTCTTGTCTGAAACCTCCAGTTAATTTTACACATAAGAAACTTTAAGCATTCATGGAAAAGTATGCATCATATTTCAATACCATTCTACAGATATTGGAAGCTTCTGCATATGACACTAAGTGATGTTTTTCCTACCTACCCATTTTAATATAGAGATTATGTGTTTGTTAATTTCCTAATATTGATGAAAATAGCTCTTTAAAATGTGATCATACTTGTCATATCTTATTATAACACTGCAGATGTTTTATAATTATGCAAAACTAAAATTATTGAATATAAAATTATATATCTACAGATGGTCTTGAAATATCATCTTGAAATAGCCTAAATTAGACTTTTCCTGCATCACTAAGAAAATATATCAATCATGTGCATTATCTCAATGTTGAGGCAAAAGCATTCTTCTTTTCCATTTAGCAAACCTAAACATTAGAAATGTTATTATTTAAATATATTATTTACCATTTTTACACATAAGTCCTTTCTGACTCATATTGCCCTGTTGCACAAGAGTGAAATATTGCCAGGGGCTACACCTTTCTCTCAGCTATTATCACGCTCAAGCACTTGTTGCAGCCCCTGTGGCTATCCATCTAATTGAAGGTGTTTGTCTTTCTTGCTGACCCTCTAGTTCATCAAACATGATTACCTTTTCCAAGGACTGCTCCCTCTGATAACATGTCTGCAGTAGGCAAGATCCATCATCCTGAATGCTGAAGATCATTCTGGCCTTACGTCCTTCAACACAGACTTTTTCTCTTCTTTGAGAGCACAAGGTATTCTCGGTGTTCTTGACCAATGACATGATACAAGCGTATTGTTCTTTCTGAGACTCCACATGCAGATTAGGTCATTGAAGATGCGATGGCATGGTGCAGGAGCAGCATAGTTTTCAAGCAGTACCTTGACTCCTTAGCTCTTTACACGGGTCTTGTGCAGCAGATTTGCCCAATGCCATACCTTGATCTCATGAGCTTGGCTTGTGGACCCAAGTCAGATGAAATAATTGACAACTTCAGCCCTTTCTCTATTTATCATGGTGTTGTTTATTTTCTTAGTTGTGAGAATTGATGCGTCTGCATCGAGTTGTAATTTATACTGAAGATGCACGTCTTTGACATCCATCATTAAGTGCTTCGGGTCCTCTTCATTTTCAACAAGAGAGGTTGTGTGATGACACAACATACAAACTGCATGTTGTGAATGAGACCTCCTCTAATCTTGATGTCGTGTTCTTCCTTGTCTCGTCAAGTTGCTTCAGCAGATTGACTAAGTGTGGTGAAAGGCTACAGCAGAGCCACACACCTTTCTGATTTTAAACCATTTAGAATTTCCCAGTCCTGATGGGACAGCTGTCTCTCTGTCTACATAAAGGTCTCACATGAACAGTTAATTGTTCTGTAACTCCTGACTTTCAGAATGTTATATAGTTTGCTAGGATCCTCACAGTCAAATGCCTTTCCAGAATCAATGATACACAAAATAAGTATTTGTCTCCTACTCTGTGCTTTCAGTTAAGATTATTCTGTTGTAAGCAATGATGTTTCTTCTTCCATAACCTATTTGAATCTGTCCTGAAATTTTGCCACCTCTGAGTTGATGACCTGCTGCAACCAGTTTTGAAATTTCTTCAGCAATATTTTGCTTGCTTTATTCACAGCAGTGTTCAATAATCTCCATATTCTCTTGTCACCTTTATTTGAAACGGAGATGTGTGAGTGTTTCCATCATTTTCACACTGGAGACATTTCAGCAATAGATATCCTGGCACATCCTGGGTTCCTGACTTTTGCTAATACCCTTAGTGAAACTTGGACGTCTTCCTTCAATACCTTCAGTACTTCATCATATACAATCTCTTAAATGATTGCACATTGATCAGTTTATTTAGGCACCATGACTTCTTTTGATACATCTTATATACTTCAATAATATGCCGACACTATTCCATACTTCCAACTAAGGCTCAGATTCTTTTTCTTTAATTCTTTGACCTTAGAAAATTCTGTGTGTTCTTTCCTTTTGACTTTATAACTCCAGTTCTTTGCACATTTCTTTTTAATGCTTAACTTTGTCTTCTCAAGCTGCGAATTAACATTTTCTGTTTAATCCTATCATTATTTCCTTCATTTTTTAAAGATATTATATATTCAAGATCAAGTGAGTTCCATTGTCTTTTCTGACATCCACTTCATTGTTCTATATTTCCCTTTTTTTTGGTTAGTTTGTTATTTTATTGGGAACTCCTACAGCTCTTACCACAATCCACACATGTATCCATTTACCAAACAGAACTTTGCATATGTCGTCATAACCTTTTTTATCTCTCTCAATTTTCTCTCTCTCCCCCAACTTCCATCCGCCTGTCCACCTGAAAAATCTATGAATTATTTTTTTCATGTCTTCCACCTACTGCTGTCTAATTTCACCATTTTATTCCAATTAAATATGATTTTTTTGATTTCATCCCACAACTCTCTGATGTTTCCTCATTAGCATTCATTATACCAAATCTGTTCTTGAAGAGGGCTATAGAGTCACATGAGATATGCTAAAGATTATATTTTGGCTCTAATACATTTACATTTATTTTCTTCAGCTTCAATCTGACCTTGCATAAGGGACTAAATGTTTCATTGTAGGTCCTTGGCCTAAATTTGGCTAATGATGTTAAGCTTCTCTATCCTTTTCACATAGTCTATCCATGTGATTCCTGTGTATTTTATTTGGTGAGATCCATAGGTATAGTTTCCACTTAGGATGTTGAAAAATGATATTTGCAGCAAATTAAGTAATTTTATCCTACAGAATTCTATTGTGTGATATCCATCTTTGTTTCTATCACCAAGACTATATCTTCAAACTATCAATCCTTTCTCATTTTTCTAACTTCTATATTATAATAATAATCAGTTATAAGTTTTGTACTGGGTATTTGATCAATTTGAAGAAGTTGGTAGAATTTTTAAATTTCTTCATCATTAGCTTTAGTGGTTAGCTCATAATTTTGAATAGTTCTCATTTATCAATCTTCTATAAGAAAATACATATCATCTTATCACAAAGAGCACTATGGTTTTAATAATTACCTCCAAGTGTTTGCTTTAATTACTTGACAAATACAATACCCTTCCTCCTATGCTCTTCCAGTGATGTAAACTTTATTAGCCTGGGTTGACTAGAGAATCCAATATGGCGACACATATATGTGAGCATGCCTTAAAACAAGTAGTAATTATACATAAAACAAACACCCCGTCCCAGTCCAGATCATTCCATAAGTTCTATACTCGTACCTGCATCCCTCTTCAGACTCGCACAGCCACATGCAATGACACAGAATGCAGGAAAACCACAGGCCGGTGGATGTAGAGTTGTGTGGATCCAATGGTTGTGGCTGCATCCCAGGACTGGAATGAGTGGGTCTCCGAGCAGCTCATCAACAGGAAGGTGAAGAAACAGAGAGCGGGGACCTGCCACCAGAGCGTCATTGATCTCAGTCACACTTCCAAAGCAGGGCATCAAGCTGTGACCTATTTGGCAGGCCAAACTCCAGCCATATCATCTTCAAGGTGTCATGCTGACATAAAAAAAATCTAAATTATTACGGAAATCATATGGCAGTCCAATTGAAAAAACGTGTCTTAGCTCATTTCAACATAGAAACACCCTATCTATCCATCTGTATGTGTTTTATTTCATATTGATGATTCCAACTTTTCTACCTTCATAGTTATGCATTTAATGTTCTGGTTTTTAATGGATGTTTCTAGCTGTTTCTGCTTATTTTGAGTTGTACTTCGTCATCATTGAAGGTCCTGGAAGCTGTGCTCTACTCATGCCATTAAAACCCACTCTGTCTTCCAGAGACAGCTCCTTCCAGCCCTATTCGTGATGCTTTCCAACCTGAGGGGCTCATCTTTGAGCTCTAGATAGGACTGTCCACCACTGTTATTTATAGAGTTTGCAGTGGGCAGTCACTTATAAGTCAACCAACCATCCCTTCTGCGTAATATGTCTTAGTGTAGAAGCTCCATTGAAACCTATCCATCAAAGGTGACTCTAATTTTACTTGAAATATCAGTAGCATAACTTACAGTAATACTTAAGGCAACAGAAGATTATCATGTAACAGATAAGTGGTGGTTAAATGTGCATTCAAATATTCAGGACTATTAAGTGCTTTGAAGGCTATTCTGAAGCAACAACATGGTAGTCGTATTCGGTAGCATAATGGATTACAAATTGAACGGCTAACCTCAAAATGTCTGTATAAAACTATCTGCCCCTTCAATGGAGAAAGATGAGGCTTCCTGCTTCCTTAAAGATTTACAGCCTCAGAAACTCTAAAGTGAAGTTCTCCTCTGCACTCTCTATAGATTTGCTGTGAGTAGGAATTGACTTGATGGGAAAGGATTTGGTTTAGTTTTTTATCCATGTATAGCTATTTAGATTTTAGTTACAGTTAATTAACTTTAAAAAAGACTGCAATTCTTAGACCACAGACCACATCTCCAGTGCCTAATTTTCATATCTCGCCTGAGTTCCATCAGACCCTTGCACTCCCCGGTTCACCTAATTTGGCCTGGGAGAACAGCCCCAAGACATTTTCTAGGAGCAAATTTTTGGCAGGTTTTTCTTGGGAGGGGGGGGGGGGTTTGGATGAGTTTGAACAGCAAACTTTTTTGCCTCCTGGAGAAGAATCTAACAGGGGCTCCTTATCAGAATTGGCAAGAACCCGGTGTCAGATTGGAGGGAGCTCATCGAAACACAACTCTTGAATTGTTGCAGAAATAAGTATTGAACAACACTGCCTTAGGAAACATTGCCAGAATGAAGATAATTTGCATGGAATCAGATAAACTCTAGAGTTGGTAGGATGGGCTCTTCTACTCTAGGGTGGAGGCATGGTTGAGTGCCCAGCAAAAAGGTGGCCATTTGCATCCACAGGAAATGATCTGGTGATCTGCTGCTGTAAAGGAAGCAATCTTAGAAACCATATGGAGAAGTTGCCCTTTGGCCTATGTGTGGCTATGTGTTGCAGTGCAAAACCAGTATATGAATCCTTCCATGTCTGGAAGAGCACAGTTTTTGTTTTTCAACTGGTGATGTTTAGGAAGAGTCAAAGTCAAAGAGTCAAAGCATTGCAGAACTAGTTCTGCCAAATTGTCAAGGATATAATTCACTCGTCGAATAGGTGATCTTTTCATAGTGACCTTGCAACTTCTCTGTAGGGAGTCCTAGGCTGCAAAACTGCATGCAGAAGACTGCCACACCTTTCTAATGTGGAGAGGGGTACAGATCACCCATCACCAAGTGCTTACCCCAATGTGCTTACCCCATGAGCTATATCAAGATTATAGCTCCTGAAATATGATCCTGATATAATTAGGTAAGGACCCAGCCACCTCGAAGAAGCAGAGAAATAATTTTTAAAAGAAGTCAAGTAAAGGTTTGGTGCAAAATGCTAACATTTGTCTTTGGAAGAAACACACTTGAATTACATGTGAGAGGTATTTCCATTCCACCCCCTTATGTTCTTAAAATAGTTCATGTGTAAGATCATGGTCATTTATTAGGATAATGAGATCTGCAGTCACTGTGTGGAAGATGTCATTGGAACTTTATAAGGAAAATTGTAAGGCACTTTCCCTTTTAGCAATTTACGTATTCTTCTTTGCTTTATCAAGTTAACTTCTTTTGTTTTATAAGACCAGGAAAAGATCACATAAAACCTGGAGATGATGAAAAATATATATCCTGTTTTGTCTGTTTTCTGTACAAAACAAATGGTTAGAACTATGGTTGTTTTGGGTCCCTCCCTTTCAAAATAAGGCAAATAACTTTTTGGTCATTTATACTACAGCAGAGCTATTTTGAACAGTTTGATGTCATTTCTACATCCCTTAGGAAACACAGGGAAAAGTAAGAGGAAAGGGAAAAGGCAGCTTTGATAACGTTAAGCCAACCACTGATCCCCAAGAGTGAAGCATCCTGTTTTTATCATGTGTCCAAAAAACAATGGGAGGAAAAAAAAATGACTGTGATCAATGATAGCTGTGCTTTTGTTATTTCACAGTTACCTGCCTCAATTCCTCAAATAATCACACTAAATAAGGGCTGTTTTAGTAGCAGCTCTGAAACAATAAGTCCATTCTGGCAATGATTAGTGGAAAATTAGTTTGCAATGGAGAAAGCTTGATGAGAAGCCAGGCTAGGCTTATAATACGAATAAAACTCAGATTATCAAAGGCCTGACTTCCCTACTTTTTGTGTCAACCCTATCAATGCTATCAAAAATATTTTCAATTAATGTTCTAACTAGTGTTCCATAAATCACAGAAACGAGTGATAGAAGGGTCGATGTTCATACAAAATGAGGTCATCTTGTCAAAACAAAACAACAACAAGAACAAAGGACTTTTTGTGGTCTAAGATTGCAGGGACCATTAATCATTCAATCATTTAAGAGGACTTCATGAGAAATGATGAGGACTTGCCACCCTTTGGAATTTAAATCTATTCAGTAGACTTTTCAGTAGGCTTATCTCCGAGTATCCAGTTGCAGTCCTCTAACATGTATCCAGCTAGCATCTTCAGTCCATCACTTAGCACAAGGGGACATGAAGCAATTAGAGAGGACACATCCCTGCACTGATTCTGGAGTACAGTGTTCCTGCTGCAAGCACAGAGAGCTTCGGTCATTCCAGCACAAAGGTGTGCTTCTGTACTTTCAGATGCAACAGGCCATCTTCTTTGTTTTTATGAATACAGTTCTTTGAACAACGTAAAATTAAATGCATAGCACTTGCATTCTTCCCATCTGTGTTAGGCATTGGGAAACATTATGTAAAAGCTCAGCCTGTCACCTGAATGTTAATTCTAATTGATGCCAATGGAGTGGATATTGAAACCTATCAGGATATCATTTTTTACTGATCTTTATATGAATTGCCTAGATACAGCTTTAGATTGGGAATAAGACCAGCTGATGATTATATGCAGCTATTTATACAATTAAGCTTATTTATACAATCAAACAGGAAAGTGATCAAACCTCTGCCATTTAGAAAATTATTATGATTTCTATGGAACAGGCTTGATATTTTACTATTTTCTAATTTCTCTCCCTCTGATTTTTTCTTCTATTCTAGCTTTGAGCCTCCTAGTGAATTTAAACTATTCAAGCATTTAGAATCCCAATGGATTGCCACTGGGAATGAACAGAAGGTCTCACTCCCTCCCCCTCCTTTTCCTGTTTTCAAGCTACAGGGTCACATATATGGTTGTGAGACAACGCAGAAACAGGGTCAAGAAAACCATTTTGCTCTAGGGACCTTGACAGCTGAACTCTCTTTGAATGCTTTAACAATTATATGTATAAGTTATATAGATAATTTATGTGTATAACTTTATGTATAATATATAATTATATATAATATAATTTATGTATAAAATATTGGCATAATGATGCCAATTTTAAACAAATCTGAAGATTTGTGGAGCCCTTGTTTATACCATGATGTTGCTGTAGATATGAACGTGCACCAAATGAGGCAACTGATTAAAGAAAGTCAATGTTTTAAAGTCTCTTGAGCTTTCTAACAAGAGATCTGGGAAGTTTAAAAGCATATCAGGTTTCTCCAAGATTACTAACTCTGCGCTGCACTTCAAAGTATATCAAGTGCTCTCCACTTTATACCAAACAGAAGGGAATGTACCACCAGACTAAGCAGACAGAACTAATATGAGTTGTAATAAATCAACTAGAGAAATATTTATTGAACATCTTCTGTAGTGCAAGTTTAGAATTATTAGATGTGGTATCTATCTATCTATCTATCTATCATCTATCTATCATCTATCATCTTCTATCTATCTAATCAATAAAAATACCTGTGGTCTCACAAGGCTTAAATATTGTTGGGAAGATGTCCCACAAAAATATAAACAACATGCCATCATGATTAAAATGGACCAAACCTAGTCCATAAAAGAAATTATCATTTAGATGCCTAAGATAATTCATTATATGTAATGGAAATGCAAGATGTTGAATTTCCTGTGGAAGACAATTTGATGGTTTCTCAAAAAGTTAAAAATAGAAATACATTGGAATCAGTTGCTCCACTCCTAGATCTGAAGGAGCTATAAAAAATTCATGGATAAATGAAATGAAAAGTTAGTGCAATTTTTTCATGCAATGGTTTCATGAGGCCTTCTTGACCATATGCAAATAAATTGAAAATAAGTAGAGACTCACTCTTCTTTTTTGGAACATTATTTCCAGCAGCTATGGTAGTCACATAATTTCATGCCAGCTTGTTAAATGTTGAAGTCTATCCTTTCATCATATTACAACCTGATTGATGCCTCTCTTTAAAGAGGATTTTGGGAGTTTTCCTGCATTTCTCTCTGGAGGCAGGACACACTCTCTTTCTGCTTCACATTCCAGTTAACAAACCACCTAGAGCCACGATGATGGCAGCCAGAGTCCTGGAGCTGGAGAAGACACATGGAGTGTCACACCAGTGGCTGAGATTCTTCCAACAAGACTTTTCATCAAATGGTCTGTGATTTTCCTGCTTTGGGCACTATTGAATATGAGCTGCATATCCACTGAAGAATTTATGGATTTGCATTGGACTTATTGGTTAATATTTAACTTATGAACTTCATCTGCTCTGGGCTGGGATGTTTTCTTAATATACAATTACTCTTAGATCTAAAATTCTCTTTTTGCACATATGAGTGTCTCTGGATTTATTTCTTCAGTCAACCTAAACGAAGACATTATGGTACCTTGGGAGTGGGGCAATAGAAAAGCAAATCATAATGATGGAGAGTGGAGTCTTGTTTGACCTCTGCCTCATGGCAATTATTCTTCTTTGACTAACCAGAGGTCATATAGGGCCACACAGTTTACTTGATCATTTTCTGGAAAGGACATGGGGAGTTAAAGATTTGATTCTTTTCCTTAGTTGCTGGCTTTCGCTATTCCTTTTTAAAATGGCAAAAAATAAATGTAATAAATGTAAAGGTTGAGCTCCGGGGACTAAAGCACTAGATGAATTTCTCATAGACCATGCTGTTTAGTCAAAATTCCTGACAGAAGGTCCAGATGGCTGATAGAAGACCCTACCTGACTTGATGCCTATAGCCTAAAGCCATGTTTCTTATCAATTGATACTTTAGATAAGGGTTAAGATAAGTTTAGAAAAGGATAGAATTTGACTGTTTTTTGGGGGGTCAGCACTGCTCTCTGGTGGTGGGAGTAGGAGGCCCAGCCCCACTGCTGGAATTGAACCTCCATCCCAGTGGGCCGCAGTCCCGCGCATCCACTACGCCACCGGGGCTCAGCCCAGAATTAGACTGTTTTAACAATCATATTTAGGATTTATTTATACTACATTTATGCAGACTTCTTCTAAAGATTGTTACTGATATAAATGATTACTGGGAAGTATAAGTAGTTTGTAAGATCACTCTTTTAGCCACCAATTTGAATCTAGAATTGGGTTAGGACATGCCTACAAAGAAGTCTCTCTCAAGATAAATCCCAAACAGTGTGGAGTACTCAGAACATTTGAATTACAAGAGATATACCTATAGTGCTGTGGTAGTTATATAATCTGGTGTCTTTTTGGAACTAGAGAGGATTAAGAATGAAGGAGTGTAGTCTAGTCTGTCAATCTGGCCATAGCCAATGAGGTCTCTGTGTGGACATGGTCTTCTCCTGAGAATTCTGGGAATTCCTTTCCTCTGTGGAGGCAGGAGATACCTTTTTTTCTTTCAGCTTACATTCTGCAAGACATCCCTGAGGAGAAGCCACATGGACCTACTCTGATGTTACCCTGGCTTTCTGAAGGAGCAGCATAGAGACCCCTGCCAGTGCTGAGATGCTTACACCACCACTGAATGTGCCTCCACTGGCCTGTGACCTTCCTGCAATTGGGATCATTGCATGTGTCTTATTATTCTGAAAATACTTTATAGATTAGTATCAGACATAGGAAATAATATCAGACTTATAGACTTGATCTGTATTGGGCAGGAATATTTCTCAATATTTAACTGCTCTTGCATATAAATCACTTTCTTAGTCACTCATGAGTCTCCATGAAATTGTTTCTCTAGACTACCCAGACCTACACAAGGGCTGTGGAGAGATTGAAAAAGAAAGAAAGAAAGAAAGAAAGAAAGAAAGAAAGAAAGAAAGAAAGAAAGAAAGAAAAGGGACCCTGTGGTGTTTTGAATTTTGAGCTAGTAGTTTGTGCCCAGAGCTGGAAAAAATATGGTGCCCTGAATAAATTCCTTTCTGGGGCTTAATGTTAAAGGGAGACAGCAGACAGCATGAAATGCTTGCTAAGTGACCACCTGGATCCACTCTTGAGTGGAAGTGGGAGAAACACAACAATAAAGAGATAGATTGAGTCTGGCCACTGACACCCATGGGCTTGACTCACAGGGACTATAGAAAAAGACAAATGTGGGCTGACTGATCTGAAGTTTATGACCTAGCATAAGGGGGTTAAGGTTGTTGAGAATTTGTGATAGGGCCCATGATCAAAAAAATTTAGCCTTCCAAAGATTATTCTAGTGAGGTTAAGTGAGGTAGCCCACATTGGGTTGATCATGAACTGACCAGATGAAGAGAACATATTTGGGCCTGTGAACTGGTACATATTATTGCAGACTTTATGGATAGGCTTGTTCTGATTTGACTTTGCTTATGAATGTGGACTTACAAGGATCCAACTGAAATGAAAATTCTTCACAGCAAAGAACATACTTGTCTTTTCAGAGCTCTGGGTTGATGTATGTAGGCAGCATAGAAATTGGATACCGAAAATGGGAAGAATAAAATCGTGGAGTGGCCAGCTTACAAATTTTCATAGGTAGGGGAATATATTCATAGGGATATAGGATAAGGTATAGATGTTCACTTAACTGCAATTATTAATCATGGAATATTTTTTGTTTCTTTCACTTATAGCATGCTACAAGATGTTTAAATGAGTCTGGCATTTTGAGTTGTATGTATTTTAGTTTTATCCTGTTAGGTACAAATATGATTTAATCATTGTTTATTTAAAAATTATGTATGCCTAAAGAGTTGTGTTGTAGTGTCAAGTTGACAATGAGTGGTCTATTGTAGTTACATAATTTCATGTAAACATCGGAAATGTTATAGGGTTGAATGTAGCCTGTCAATGAGGTCACAACCTGGCTCATACCTCCGTGGGAGAATGAGCTTCTTATGAGGATTCTGGGAGCTTTCCTCTCTTCCTCCCAGGAGGCAGGACATATAATCTCTTTGCTTCACATACCTGTTGACTAGCCACATGAACCTATGCTGATGGTATCCAGAAAACTGAAGCTGGAGAAGCCACATAGAGAACTGTGGAATGGCTGAGATGTCTCCATATACTTTTCACCTGCTGGCATGTGATCTTCCTGTTGCATGAGCTGTGTGAGCCTGTAGAAGAATTTATGGAACAGTTTCAGACATATGAGCTAATATCAGATTAATTGGGTAATATTGATAGACTTTATCTGGACTATACTGGAATGTTTCTTTTTCTCTTTAAGTCATTTTATTGAGGGCTCATACAACTCTTATCACAATCTGTACACACATTCTTTGTATGCAAAACACATTTGCACATTTGTGGCCATCATCCTTCTCAAAACTTTTTCTTTCTATGTAAGCCCTTGGTATTGGCTTCTTCTTTTCCACTCCTTCCCTGCTCCCCCCTTCCTCATGGACCTTTGATAATTTGCAAATTATTCCTATTTTATCATAGTGTACACTGTGCGATGTCTCCCCTCACCCATTTCCCTGATGTCTGTACACCAGGAAAGAGCATATATGTTGATACTTTTAATCAGTTCCCCATTTCTAATCCACCTTCTCTCAACCCACCCAGTTTCACCACTCTCACCACTGGTCCTAAAGGGATTGACTCTCCTGGATTCCCCATCTTTCCAGTTCTTATATGTACCAGTGTACATCCTCTGGTTTAACCAGATTTGTAAGGTAGAATTCAGTTCATGATAGTGGGAGGGGAAAGCATTTAAGAACTAGAGGAAAGATGCATATTTCATCATTGCTATACTGTACCTTGACTGGCTTGTCTCCTTCTCATGACTCTTCTGTAAGGGACTGTCACTTCACCTGTAGGTGGACTTTAGGTCACCACTCTGCACTCACCCTCATTTACAATTATTTAAAATTTCATTCTTTGATGCCAGATCCCTGATCCCTTTGATATCTCTTAGTCACACAGCCTGGTGTCCTTTTTCCCTGTGGGCTTTGTTGCTTCTCCATTAGATGGCTGCTGGTTTACCTTCAAGTCTTTAAGACTCCAGGTGCTATACCTTTTGATAGCCAGACACCATCAGCTTTCTTCACCACATTTGCTTAGGCACACCTTTGTCTTCAGTGATCATATCAGGAAGGTGGGTCTGCCATGCTATTATTTTTATTCTTTGATGACTGGTAACCGATTCCCTTGACCTCTTGTGGTCACACAGGCTGGTGTGCTTCTTCCAGATAGACTCTGTTGCTTCTGAGCTGGATGGCTGCTTATTTACTTTCAAGTCTGTAAGACCGTAGATGCTGTATCTTTGGTAGCCAGGCATCATTAGCTTTCTTCACCACATTTGCTTGTGCACACCGTTGTCTTCAGTGATTGTGTCAGAAAGGTGAGCATCAAGGAATGTCAATTGCAAGAACAAAGTGTTCTTGCAACGAGGAAGTACTTGAGTGAATGTCCAAAGTCCATTGGGGTCTTAATGCTAACCCAATAAGTACATGCACGTAGATCTATCTCCTCATCATGATATATAAATATAATAATCTGTTTATGCCAGTATTTAGACCTCTGTAGATGTCCTTTGCCTTTGAGTTCCCTCCTCTACTACCTTCTACTTTCCTCTTATCTTTTTGTCATGCACATCCCCCATTTGGATTTCAGTAATATCTCTCTGTTAAATTATCCCTGATCGATTCCCAGCAGACCTGTTACACCCACCCTGCCACTGATCTTGTATCACTTGTTGTTCCCTTATCCCTGGAATGGACAGCAACACCTTCTTTCCTTCACCTCCCCTTCTCCCATGTCCCCTTAGAACCATCAGTCCCATTGTTTTCTCCTCCAGACTGTTCATTCAGCCTATCTTATCTAGATAGAGCTGCAGAGCTAACGATAGGTACAGGAAAACAAGATATCATAAGACGAGGTGACAAAAGAAAACAAAACAAGGACAACAACAACAGCAAAAGTTGTGCAGAAAAATATAAATAAGCAAAAAAAAAATAAAACAATAACCACAAAAGAGTATTCCTGGGTATCTTTTGGCTTGACGAATATTATTTACATGGTTGCCTCCCCAGTGTAGGTCTCTATATGCATTCTGCCTGTTTTTGTAATAGGATATCACACAAAAGTGATTATATTTTGGACCCACATTATTCTGGTATGATCTCATTAACATAAAATACAAGGTACTGTGTACAGTTACAGGCGTTAAGTCTATGGAGACTACCAGAGCCAAGAGCCTAAATTTTCTCCCATGAAAGAGCTCCAAGGTTTTGAACTGCCGACTTTGAGCCCATCTTGTAACCCGCTACATCACCAGGGTTCCTTAAAGCAGAAAATAACAGTAACTATAACAAAAAATGCTTTCAGTTCAGCTAAAGTTAATTGATGTGTCCTTTTTCTCTTTTATTTGAAAGTATCTAAACAACTTCCAGCGGAAGTGACTTAGCTCCCTTTGGTACTCAGGTTGTGCTGTTGGTAAGCATTGGCCCAAGAAGCACAAGTTCAACTGTTCAAACCCACCAGTCACTCTAAGGAAGAAAGATGAGGCTATCTTCTTTCTTAAAGATTTGCAACTTTAGAATACCTACAGAGGACCACTATGAACTAGATGACAAGGGATGGCTTACCACTTTAAGGATTAAAATAATAATAAAATAATAATGAACATCTGAGCCATCAAATTTATAACAAAAAGGTAAAATATTTTAAATATAGGTCAAGGCAGAAAAAGAGAGAAAGATGAGATATGGCCCAATTTATTAATTTGAATAAAGAAACATAAAGCATAAGTTATCAGAGATTTTGGTATTAGTAATTTTAATGTTTATATTTATAATTAATGTTTATATTTAAATAGAACTAAGCATTTGCCTTGAACTTCCTGTTGCAGACAATGAAAACTAGGAAAAATGACTGAGTAGAAATTAAGAAAAAAAGATGAGAGAAAAAAGCAAAAAATAAGACATAGGATACAATTACCAAATGTAAACTAACAGGACAAAGCACAGGACTGAGAGGAACACAAAGAGGCCTGCCTTATGGACATGGTTGGAGAAAGGTTGCCTTGACCAGAGAATTGTGTCCTGAGCATTTCTGAGCCTGAATTATCACCTGTTTACTTTCTTATTAAAACACATAAGCTTGACTGTGTTCTATAAATTATGTGTGGTCTTTATAATGAACTCTGGGGTATAACTTAGAAGTAGAAAGTTCTGTGGAAGAAGAGGTTGGTGTAAGAATTCGTAACATGTTTGAAGATTAGAGTCATGTCTGACATCTATCTCCCTGGAATTGGCCTTGGTTTGTGAAGTTGGATTCTCCTTTACCCTTGTAAAATCAGTGGAGATCAGAAGCTATGTCTCCTTGGACATTTTACAAAGTCATTGATGTAATCCATGTAATGTAGATTGCTGAGGCAGAATATTGACTCTAGGTACTATAAATAGTTAAGCATTCGCTATTAATCAAAAGTTGGTGGTTCAAATCCAAGCAGTGCCACCATGAAAGACTTGATGATCTGCTACCCCAAAACCCTGGGCGGTTGAAGTGTTTCATAGTAACTGGTTTTAGAACATTTGTATCATTCTGAAAGGCACAGGTGTTCCAAGCCATAATATTTTCAATTGCCTTATATATATGCAATAGATTAAGAAAGAGTAAAGAAAAACTGATGCACATGATTCATGGTGCTGTTAAAACGTGTTGAATTGAACTTCCAGAGAAATAAGCAAATATTAGCAGAAGCACAGTCAGAATTTTCTTTAGAAGAAAAGATGATATGTCTTAGTTTTACATACTTTGCACATGTTGTTAGGAAGGACTGGTCTCTGGATAAAAAACACCATGCATGATGAAGAAGATAGCACAAATAGGAAGACAGGTAGAGTGACATGATAGCTACAATTATGAGGTCAAACAAAGAAAAAATTGTAATCATAGTCAGAATAGAGCTGTGATTCATATCGCTGTGGTTAAATGGGCTCAAATGCATCTAATACGAATTCCAAAATTCTTACCTTATTTCATTTTCCTTCTTAGGACGAGCGATCTATTAATGTGCTGTATACTATATTTTTCACACCATGAGACACATCAGACCAAAAAAGCACACCCAGCTTTTCAAGCAGGAAAACAAGAAAAAATTATTCTGAACCAAATATTACCAGTATACTAAAATGTTCTGGGACGAGACACTTGTGGATCAGAAGATGTACCCTCACCCCACCCCCTTTTGGGGGGAGAAAAGTGTGTCTTCTGATCCAAAAAATATGGTATTTTTCTGTTCGATCCAACTAAAATATAAGCATATGTACTGAAAGAACAGGGATTTGATATACTTTTCTCCTCATGGTTTCACCAACCTCTCATCTAGGGCAATGTCTTGTAGGTTTTCAATAAAAATATCTCTGATGAATTATGAAAACTTAAAATATATTTCTTATATAACATATTTTGAAGTGTTAGGGAATCAAACTAAAATCTTTAATGTGCAGGTATTTACAATAGTCTTTCCCCCAGATTTTATGAAAATAAACCTTAGGGCTCAGATGCTGAATTGTTTCCTGATTCTGTTGTGATTTACATTATATCCATTCAGACAATATCTGATGAACTATGCATCTGATCCAGGTATCTCAGTGTCAAAATTGACACCACTGTGTCAATTTGCAGTGAAGCTCCCCTTAGGTGTGGGAGAGCTGGGTAAGGTGGTAACAACCTGTTCGGTGGTGGTAGAAGCCCAGGCTGGTCCTTGTGCCTCCCATGAGTCAATAGGTATAGACACAGAAGCTTGTCTGGTGTGATTGATAGGAGGATACACAGCACCGAGTGCTTCCAGCCTGGCTTAGGTGCCTTCAGTCACATTAGTCTACTTTGTTTCCTGACTGGTTATGTTCTTTACAGGTGAATTGGCCTGTCCTGCACCTGGGTTATCAAGAGTTGTATGGGACTCGGCAGATTGCTCACCCGTGAGTGGGATTGATATTTTTCCCCATTGGAGTTTGCTTGCAGTGAGAGAATTTCAGGGGAACACCTTGGGAGCGAAATGATGGAGAAGAAAAATCATTCCATGTATTAAGATGGTGTTTATCTTGTAGAACTCTCTTGAGATTCCATGTAAAATGTTGATGTATTGCCTTTTAAGAGCAGTGCCAATGAACTGGAAGAACTCCTTGGGTAGTGGTTACACTTTGGACTGCTAATCCTGAGTCAGTAGTTCTAAGCCACGAGTGGATGGAGAAAGAGGGCTATTTTACACTTGTGAAGAGTTATCTATGCATAACTCACAGTGGCAGTCCTACCTTGCCCCATAGGAGCACTGTGAGTCAGTATTAACTCCGTGGTTGTGAATGTTAGTTTAGCCTTTGGTTAGAGTGAACATCCAGTGAAACTCAATGGTGCCTCCAATTCACATTAGACTTGAGCTTATTTTTATTAGACAATCAAAATTTGAGAGAAGATATTGTGAGCAAATATGAAGTAATTGGTGTTTGGAGGGTTCTTGAGACATGATAATCCATGAAAACAAAAATGGAAACAAAAAAGATACACACTGCTTCCCTTACCTTGCACTGCCACAAACCAGGCATTTCAGAAGTATTTGAAAGCATGTGTTATAGAGTTTCCAGTGAAGTCAAATTATCTTTAGGGAAGAACGTGCTCTTTATTATTGAACGCTGGAGCATTAGAAGCGAGCTTACAAGAGTATCTCTGTATCCATTGATGCAAGTTGCCTCTATAAGGGAAACGGAATGCCTGGGGACTTGGAAATTGCTGTGGGATTTCCACTCAGAACACTTTTATGGCTAATTGCTAACAGAAACCTGAGTAACTGGTAGAAATAACCATGCTAATGACCAATAAAAATAGTTGGTTAGAGCAAGGATTTTAATGGCAGTGGATGAGGAGGTTCAGAGGGTGAGATGTTCTGTGATTGCTGTAGTCGGTCAACTCTGGAATGAGGACCTGTCATTATACTTAAAGACATCTCTCCATCTAGCTCTATGAGGAAGTATATGGAATGTGAATAATCACTGTGTAGCTCTTGTTAAGTAAAGTAATACTTCAATACCGAAGAATGTATTAGTCATCTTTACATAGATGAGAGGATATCCTGCAGAAATTTGCCAAGGGCCAGTTATGCCATGCTGGAGATTGCTAAAGATTGGAGCAAAATTCATGCAAGTGGACTCTTTACACCATGTTTGCTAATCATTTTTGAAAATTCATAAACAAAACCCAAGAGATACCTAGTGAGAATTTCCATTATTGGTGCAATCCACCAGGCCTTAGAATATTAAAGTAAATCACTTTACCTGCCCTCTGAAAGTGAGGTCCTGTGTAAGAGCTCCAGGTAACCACAATAATCAGAAGTTACACAGGCATACCTCAGACTTTAAAAAATGGAATCCTGTAAGTCTAAAGTAGATGGAGACAGAATCTATTTAATAATACTGATTAGCATGGGCTTTAAAGTTAACCAGAAACATAAATTGGGAATCTTTTTATCCAGGAGGAAAAGTTAACTATAATTATTTTAGACATAAATTCTGAATGTGGAGAAGGGCAGTAGCTTTTGAACCACATTCGAAATATAAGTGCAATAAAATTAGTGATGAACTGGTCATAAATGAAGAGGTAGCAAGATATCATATTCTCGGGATTATTGAGTGCCTTCAAGTTAGTTGACAAGCAGTCATTCTGTACAACAGAATGAAACACTGACTCACCCTTTCCTTAAATCTTTTTAGTATCTTTATAAATCCACTCTCCATGTGTCTTTGTTGTTGGAAAACTTACTTACGAAGTTATAGAAAGGCTTTAATGCAAAAAAAAACAGTAATAATGTGAATTGACTCTATGAAGAATTGGACGACATGGACATATTTTTTTCAGTTGCAGTAATAGTTCACTTGTGAAGAGTTCTGGATCATCTGAATTATTCTTGTGAATGGGGATGGCATTTCTAGTAAGATTAGTGAGAGCTATTTGTATGATATTTCTCTTCTGTCTTCACTGATTTCCCAATAGGTGAATTGACATAAGCAAAGTGTTCAGTGTCTGTATCCATATTTTCCAGCAGTGGAAGTCCCTAACTTAGTGTAGAAAAACATTCCATACTTTCACTGTGCACTGTTTGGCAACTTCTCCCCTTCGTATTCCCCATTCTTGTTCAAAATCCACTAATCATGATGTATCAGCAGCCTCCATTTCAGAATCAATGAGTTGTTCCACATTAGTGATTTAAGTGCTAAATTCAGATTTCTTGACATTTGAAAAAATTTTCCATCTTTCTCCTCAATAGAACATGACATGCAAACATACAAACTGTACTGACCAAATGATAAGATATATTCACATAACTCAGGATTTTCTTCACAGGCCCTATGTGCCTTTTCTCCTATCTTCCTACCATAAATGCAATAGTTTGTGATATATTGGTAGTTGTCTTTGAAGTCATTGTAACTTGCATATGTTATAAGTTGGGGACAACTTGTAGTAAAATTGCACCAATCACGAGCCCTCTTTTATAGTCAGGAACTATGGTACAGAGAGATTCTGTAACACATTGAATCACCAGAAGTTGGAACTGACTTAGTGGTTGGCTGAGGTAAATATGAATGACATGACCAGGTATACAATGGAGATAAAGGGAGACATATTTGGCAAATTTTAATGCATTTTAAACTCATTAGACTTCAACACTAGTTTAGTCCAACTTGTTGCTTGTTGTTATCAGAAATCATTGAGTTGCCTCAAGTTTCAAATAACCCATGGACTTAACAGAAATACCAATATTAGAACCTAGACCTACAAAAGTGGAATTCCAGGTTAATATATCTCAGAGATGAACTAATGAGAAGACCACTTGGTCTTGTTGACCATTTATCAGTGACTATGGAAAGCTGGCCAAATGTTAAGATGAAGTAGAGAGTGGGTAGAGAGTGGACAGCAGTATGTGTGATTATAAATATCATACCCTGATCATCGTGAGAAGGGGCCTTATAGGAAGAAATAGAAATGGCAGTATACAGCCATTCATAAAGAGAAATTTTATTTTTCAACTCATGGTAATTTTTCTTATGCAGATTAAACAATCAAATAGGGTAACATAGTCATTCATATTAGAAATAAAAATTGTCTATGATTGCTGGCATGTTTAGGGAAATCAACCTCAATGTCAGCAGTTTTCAACTTGTGCGTCATGACCTCTTTGGGGGAGGAGTGACTCTTTCACATGGGCTGTCTGCTTCTGCTTCATAACAGTTGCAAAATTACAGGGATGAATAGCAACAGAAATAATTTTATGGTTGGGGGGGTGGTCATCACAACATGAGGAATTGTATTAAGGTGTTGCAGAATTAGGAAGGTTGAGCTCTATGAAGATGCTCATTATGAGAATATAGACTTATAGAGAATAATACAAGAAGAAGAACCAGCACTGAAGCTAACAGTGTTTGCCAGAGAGACTCTTCCAATATAGACAGACAAATCTGTCCCTCTACATGCAAATTCTAATTTCTCCTTTCCCTAGTTCCTCATATCTTTCTTACATTCACTCTGCTTCCCATAAAGAATTTATTCATTTTGATTTAGAAACTATTTGCTCAAGGCACTCCAGAAGACCCCTAAGCAAATACAATATGGATGTATTCTCTTTGCTCATTTAATTATGTGCCATTAAACCAATGCAAATGCACTAAACAACCCACACCGTCTGCATGGACTGAGTGCTTCTGGCAGTCAGTGTCTAAATCTTCAGACTCTAATACATTTGTGGTTGTCAGTCTAGAGGTTACATTTACTTCAAAAATATAACACAAAAATGAGACAAATCTTTAAAGGGGAAGATAAGATGGAATCATGATGACTGGCAGCCCTGATTCTGAAGCACTACAATTAATACAAGCCACACTTACAACTGTCATTTGGGTTTTTATATTGATTTTTATAAATAAATACTACATACAGTGATGCAACTTTTAACTACTGATGTCCTCACACAAAAAATATTACTTTGAGGATGTTTCAAGGTCTGATTCATAAAGATACTGACCAAAAAGTCAACTGTAATACGAACTGAATAAAAAGAGGTATTTCACTATTTTGAGAAATTATTTAGAGTGGGGTCATCAGAAAAGAAGCTCATCATAACTTAGAGTATACCTCTAGAATCCCTGTATCCAAAAGAATTGGTCCACATTGGAATTTTTCAGGAGGAGGCATTCGGTTCAATATTGATAGAATTGAAGAATGAATTCTGAACTACACTAAAGATATTGACACAAATAAGATCTGATGACTGACGATACCAGCTGAAATGTTTTGATAAACTGGTGAAACTCTGGAAGGTCTCACATGCCTACGCAAAGAAAATGGAAAGACAACAAACTAACCCACTGATTAGAAGGAATTAATATAGTCACTCCTTCCAAAGAAAGATGATCCTACAGATAGTGAAACGTATCAGACAATAGCATTAATATTGCATGCAAGTAGAATGTTACTGAAGAAAATGCATAAATGGTTGCATCAGAACATAGCCTGGGAGGTGACAGAATTTCAAGCAGGATTCAAAAGAGTATATGGAACAAGGGATCACTCATTCACTGCTGTCAAATCAACACTGTTAACAGGAGTAGAAATCCCTCGATTTTCTTCCACAGAGAAGTTTGTGGTTTCAAACTTCATACCTTGTAGACTGCAGCCTAGTACACAATCACTATGCAACCAGGGTTCCTTGAAAAAGGGATATCACTGATGAGCTCAGATAGACCTTAGCTGCAAAGAAAGAGTGCTAGAAAGATGTTTACTTGAATTATATTAACTATATAAAGGTATTCCACTATTTGAATCATAACGTATGCTACTGATAAACTTTGGATAACATTGTGAAGAATGAGAATTTCAGCTCTAATTCGAAAACCACACTTAATTGCACTCTGGTGGAAAATACATAGACAGAGAGTCAGTGTTTTGAATAGAATAGGAGAGCTTTTATGGTTTAAAATCAGAAAGATGTGCACCAGCATTTCATCTCTCACACTATCAGCTTAAGTGATATTTTGAGGAATTAATTTGAGAGATTAAACAACATCAAGAAAAATGTGGTATCAAAATAGGGGAAATACTAATTAACAACCTTTGATATTGAAATGGCATAACCTTGCTTGGCTGAATGTGAAGAAGACTTGAAGCACTAACTAATGAAGGTATTAAAAAAAACTGTAGCTATCAGCCTGGATTGAATATGAAGATACAGATTTTTTTTTTAATTCTGAAAACTGGACTAGAAGGTAAAAGCATGGTAAATGAAGAAATAAATTGAAGTTAACAATTTCCTTTTACTTGGACCCTCATTCAATGTCTATGGAAGCAGGAATCAAGAAATTAAACAATGTTTTGCATTCGCACAAAAAAAATACTGCAAAAAAAAGAAAACCAGCACCTCTTTAAAGTGTTAAAAAGCAGAGAGTTCATTTTGAGAACTAATGCTCCCTTGATCCAAGTCAAGGTATTTTCAATTACCTCATATGCTTGTGACAGTTGGACAATGAATAAGAAAAACTGAAGAAGAATTGATGCATTGTGCTGGGGAGGAGTATTAAATATATTATGGAATGCTTAAGCATTAACAAATCTCTCCTGAAAGTCAGCATGGTCCTCAGAGGTTGGCATAGTGACCATTTGCCTCATTTACTTTCGACATGCTATCAGGAGCAACCGTCCCAAATGTGGGAGCAACTAACAACAACAGTATTATAACTCTAAAACCTTTTGTTTCCTGATTTCATATTTTGGCACTGTCTTAATTATAGGTTCTTTTTACACAGGCTTAGCATTTTATATGGACTGTATTATTTGAAGAAGGCAAGTTAAAAAGTGAGTCTCTCCTTGTAAGCCCAAAAATACAGTCCTAGAACGAAAGCAAACCTAAAACTCAAACCTATCACCATCAAGTTATTTCCAACTCATGGCAATTCCCTGTGTTACCACAAAAAATTGCTGTATAAGATTCCCTTGCCTATAATGAAACAGATAGCCATTGCTCTTTTGCTGTGATTCTGTTTGGTATGTTCAAACTGGAAAACGTTAGCTTAGGGTTAGAGCTCCATGAAGAATTCCCTGGCTGCTGTTTGGTGTTGTTCAATTGATTCTGACACATAGTGACCTAATGTGCAGCAAAATGAAACACTACCTCACCCTGCTCCATTCTCAATATCATGGCAATGTTTGGGCACATCGTTATAGCCACTCTCCCAATCAATACCTTCCATAAAATCCTCTTTTTAGTTGAGGAACTATAAGCATGCTGGACAAAGAACGGTGCCTGTTAATCACACGACCAGCATACATTACTTGAGACCTCCCATGCATGCTTCTTTCAAGACAATGTTTTTGGCATTCCAAGGCACATGTCCATTGTGTATTCTTTTTCAAAATCAGAATTCAAATGCATCAAATCTTCTTTATTCTTCAGTCTTACTTGTCCATCTTTCACATGCATATGAGATGAATGAAAACATTATAACTATTGTCAATCATCTCTTTGTCCGCAACATGATGTCTCTAGTCTTTTTTTTCTTTTTCTTTTAGCAACAGCAACATATTTACCTAATGCAACATGTTGCTTGAATTTTTTTGACTGTTTTTTTTTCATAGACATTACTTGGTGATCTGTTCCAGTCAGAAGGCCAAGTATAACTCTCAAGAGAGTTTAATGGTGATTAATGATAATTAGATATCTCTATATTCTTGATGAATGTGCAAAATCATTTAATATAATGATCTAAGATGTTCAAAAATTGGCCTCTGCAAACCTAAAACAAACTTTCTTAGAAAAACTGACAGCATCTAAGATGTGTTTTCAATCAATTATCATTATAGACAATTCAGGGAGCAACATGTATGCAAAAACAAAGGAATGATTAACTCAACATTGACCTTTTATGAAGGCACTGTTCCAGGCAGAGCTTATTAGTTTGAGCTGGCAGTAAATATAGAACAGAGGACCTCATAAATCACACTACCAGGGATTAACATGAGTCTGAATCAAATAAATGAGTAAAACTGAAACATATGAAAATAGCTAGATGAGAGCAACAAAGAGAAAATACTAATTTTTATAGGTAGCCTCTGAACAATCCATTCTACTTTTTCTACAGTTCTCAGGTGAGGGGAACTGCCCTAACATCTATAGGTGGACATTCCATCATTAAGTGAATCAGAAACACTAACATTTAAGATTGCTACCCTGGTTAGTGTGAAAACTTTGGAAGGGAAGGGTGGGTGTCTTTTTATCTATAGGTATTTTAGTAATTGTTGCAATCCTTATTCTTTCTCTTTTTTGGAGGGAGCACCACTGCCCTGGTGGGAGTAGGAAGCCAGCCTTGCTGCTGGAGACCTACTGCTGGATTTGAACCGCCAACCTCGTGGCCATAGTCCTGCACTCACTCACTATGGCACCGGGGCTCAGTCCTGTTCTTTCTTTTACATGCCCGCTTTGATTCAATTGATTCCTCTGCAAAGTGGAACAGCACTACAGAGATTCTAAGACTGGTCCAATTGGATGGTGAGCATCATGCCTTTCTTGCAAAGCATCTGCAGTGAGTGTGAACCACCAAACAGATCTAATCAAGGGCTTCAAGTTTCCACACTCATGAATTCTCATTTAATTAAGTTGCTATGTACTGTCACTTGATTCTAACTCACAGCTGTCGAGTCCAGAAGAAAACTTCTCATAGCTTTGTGAAGGCTGTCATCTTTATAGATTTATAAACAGACTTCTACATCTTGGTCCCTGATAAATTGACCAGATTTTAAGCGGGAAACCATTGACCAGGGTGGGTTGGGGGACTTCTTGATTAAAATTTCGGTCTATATGGAGCAACAAAAATGTTCATAGAATGAAAAAACAGTATTGTAATATATTTATTTAATTTTAAATTGTTGCAGGATGTAGGACAAATTGTTAAAAAGCAGGATGTCTGGTCACCTTACCATAGAGTAGCTAAGGCGTTTCAACCACAGACCTTCCAGTTAGCAGTGGAGCATTTAACAACAGTTGTATCTGGTAACCTCATGCAATCATAGGCTTGTACGATTTGTATATCTGAAGGCTATAGTTATAGCACTAAAACTCATATAATTTAATTTGTTTCACCACAGTGAGCCCCATTTTTACATAATTAAGGTTAACTAGGGTCACATTACGACCTATGAGTCCCTGTGTTAGATAATTAATTGACTAGGCCATATAGACACTGTTAGAAAATTGGTTGTTTTGATTTATCTCTACTGTACTATGCAGATATGTACATAATCCTGGTGCACATTTTGAAACTTAACATTTATGGTTATAAAAATGTCACTGTATCTGGGGCCATCCAACAAGAATGTTTGCTTACCTACCATGAATAGGTCTATGATCTCACCTCTACCGAGCCAAACTGACTCAGTAACCCCTTGTGAATTTCTGAAACTGTAAAAGCTTATGCAAGTAGAAAGACCAGTCTTCCTCCCTTGAATCTGCGGGTGGTTTGGAACTGCCGCCCAATGCTTAACTACCACACCCCTAGGCCACTATTTTCGTCAGCAACATTTGATAACTGTCAGACTCATCACACTTCATTCTGATTACCTCAGGATGCTTCGACTTAGGTCTATGGAAAGATGAGCATCAGAAACACATGGGAGGAGAGAAAATGTCATCCAGGTCATTATTTGCTACTACAGTGAAACAGCAATAAGAATCATTGCAGTGAATATAATTAATTATTTACCATTTCCTCTTAAAGGGGGATTCAATAAACCGAAGTGGGCACAGACACTCTAGCCAAATCAGAATACTAATCCAGTAATATTAGCTAATCAGAAACAAACATTTGCCTCATATTTCTCTGGGATTTCCATATGGGTATGCTTTCAGTTATATATACTTATTTTTCAAGTAGACTTACTGACTATATGCAAAATATATATTTCCCTACTGTCATCTGCTTATAAGCCAGCTGCTGCTTCTGCTTTCTTATTTCGCCATTAAGGCACATTTGTGCTTTCCCAGAGGCACTGATAATGTTCACGGTGCGTAAGTCACACTGATGGCCTATTTCTGTCGAAGAATGAAGCAACATGGCATGTTTCACTCCAGTGTATGCTAGGGGCTACAAAGAGGAGGCCTGCATCTGCATTTCTGTAGCCTTGTCCATCCTCCAGATGCAGGGACAGTTAAGAATCAGCCCTTGGAATCTAGAACAAAGACTTTGTTAAGCCATGACCTTGCAGATTCATAGAAGAGCCTATGAATAGAGTGGCTCACCTACAAGGATTTTGCCTATGTGACTTTGGTTCAGGGATCATGACCAACATACTCTCAAACCTGGGCGTGAGAAGGTTAAATTAACTTATTCAGTTAAAAGAATATATCAGAGGTGAGTCAAAGAGAAAGGGGGAAAAAATAAGATCCATTTTCACATTTGAAGAAAGTATGAACTTATATAGGGTAGGTGAAAGTCTTTGCCATTCAATGCTGCCGGCATAGAATAAGCCAATTAAATCGAATTAAATTTCCAGCTTGATTGATTGTTTAAAATATCCGTCCTAAGCATTGCATTTGGTGTTTATTATATAGGAAATATCAAATAACATGGGCTGAATCCAGGAATTAAATGAAGCCTTTTCTGTCAATAGCCTAGCTGGGGCTTTTGATAAAGTGTTATGACATTTCTGAATTATACAGCACCATAAAATGCTAAACATATACAGCACACATGCCTGTAAGTTGAGAAAAGCACACACAGGAAGCTGGAGAGTTTTGACATTTATAGCTGACTAGCACGGGAAGATAATAAGGAGTTTGATACCATGGAAATAATCACTATGAACTATATATCTATAGTTTCTCATCAAGATGGATCACATATCACACAATATTGGAGGAGAATTCAAAAATGCAATGCAATCTGCATTTTATTTCAAGGAGAAGCCCAGTTCAAACCATAATTTACCCAGGTATTTGTCATGTGAGAGATAATGACAAACTCAGTACAGCTTCTAACAAAAAAAAAAATACACACAGGACAAACATAAACAGTTTTATTCTCCTCTTGACTAGCAAATTCCCCTCCCCACATGATTCTGACTCTACTAACTCTGGAAGTCCAGAGATGAAGCACTTGGCTGGTCACTAGAAAGTCAAGAATTCAAACCTGCCAGCTGCTTTGTGGGAGAAAGATTTGGCAGTTAGCTTCTGTAAATATCACAGCCTCAAAAATTCTAGAAGGCAGCTTTACCCCGAATTACTGAGAGTCAGAGTCAACTTGATGTCACTGGAATTTTTTTTAATTCATATCATTTCCATTAATGGAGAAAAAATTGTGCCAATAGAGATTGATAATAAAACACTAATATTTCTGAACATGTAAATAGATACATACAAACTGTTGATAGAGACAGAGTGGAATAAGTCCTTTGTTTAATGATGGTGACTTGTGGAATAAGTCCTTTGTTTAATGATGGTGATTTGTGAGCATCTCAGACCCAGCAAAGTTTGAATTCAAATAATTGTCTGCTACAATGACTTCCCATGATGAAATGCAATAGCTCTTCTCTTAGATATCAATCAATTTTCTTATTCAACAGAAGCAAAGTAAGGGCAGTATGAAGCCAGCACTCTGGATTTTGGAAACACCTAAATGTTAAAATATTTTGTTTTAAGTTTTCACCTGAATAATTAACGAGATATTGAGAGACAGAAGGAAATGTTAGGAAAAAAAATAAAGTAGCCCTTTTTAATCTGGCAACATAGTGGGGAATTCTTGGCTTCTCACTTTGCCGATCATCTCTGCAGGCTTTGGCCATTTGCCATTTGGCCCTCCATCTCATGACTCAGGATGACAATACACCAAGATCAAGTGTAGAAGGGATTTAGAAAATAAATAAATCAGAAAGAAGGGATTGAGGGGGAGTTTGAGCTTTTACTCCACCTCTGCCCTTATTTGCTTTTCCTAGAATGTAAAGGCTGTCATGGATGTCTCTACTCTAAAGTTGAAGTTCATCGTGAAACATAAAGTCAAAGAATACTGACTCCAAAATAGGTGACATTCCTCCTGTATCCATCTTTTTTAGGTAAGATGAGAGAGGTTTGCTCCTCTGTTTCATGCCTTCGTATATGCCCTTCATCTGCTATTCTTCTAAGAACGTAAACCACATCCACCAGACCAATTCTCCCACCAACTCCGCCACCATGCCAAGCCCTGGAAGATTTTCAACCTCACTGAAAGATTCAATCTTGGAAATGAGCTCAAGAATGGATGAGACTAGGTGAAGGAAGGCTTCTGGTATAACTTAAGGGATACCTTAAGACATGTCTAAGGTTTAGACTTAGTCAGGACCTACGAGATATCCTAGAGAGATTTGTAGACTTATTAGCAAACTTTAATTTTAGTAATAAATGAATTAGAATGAGAATGAACACTAATATAATATGATCTCAGAAGAAAGAAGATAAAAGGATCTATATGCATCACAATAGAATAGTTTGGATTTAACCGTACTTAATGCCTGAATATGAATGCAAAACATATTTTATGTGGCTCCATGTTGTAGACTTGCATATGGTCAGATTTCTATTGGGGGAAGTAGTGGGACAGCACATGATCTTTAGAAAGAAACAAGCAAATGATCATGTCTTTTCTGCACAGCAAACAGTGAAAGAAGTGCAGAAAGTGAAATCTACTTTGAAGCCTTCCACTTTTGCTTCTCTTTATTTAATCTAAAATTTGCATATCAAATTTATGTTTTATGAAAACTAAAGACAAATTCATTGGACTCACTCAATAGGCTGAATCACGCTTGTGCTTCATTTTTACTCTTCATTTAGATGTAAATAGAGTGGCAGCACAAGCCAAACATGGAATTGTCTTTCAGTTTTCAAAACTAAATAAAAAATAGAAGCATAAAAATTCTCAAATATTTTAGTCTGGTTGTAAAATGTTTCCCCTTCAAAGTCAAGTAAACTTAATTCCTTTACATTCTCTTCTATCCTCTTTGCCAATCACTTATTCAGTGCAGCAATTCTACTTGAGTTCTTTTATTTATGTTCAAAAGCATCCTTTTCAAAATCTTGAATTCAAAATAACAAGAGATATGTCATAAAATACACTAAAATTACATATTTGGGTTAGCCTCACTTGTAGCAAGCACCAGGAAGGACAGCTTGGATAAAATAGGCTTAACCTCAATAGTAGGTTTAGCTGAGATTGACTTATTTATTTATAAAGACCCTGACCTAGTTCACAAAGAGACTGTGAGAGCTTACCAAAAAAAGTAACAACAACAACACAACAACAAATAGATGAGAGAAACTGCATAAGGGGAAAATAACAGAATTAAAAAACGCAAACCCTTTGACGTGGTTGGAGTTCATTCTGACTCATGGCGACTCTGTAGGAGAGAGTGGAAGGGTCCCATCGACTTTGCAAGGCTTTGAGCTTTCCAGTAGCAAATTGCTAATATTTTCCTCCTCAGAATAGCTGGTAGGTTTACACTGCAGCCTTATGGTGAGCAACGGAGTGCTAACTAAAAAAAGTTCTTGTCCTGTATAAATACTCCTGTATATAGCACATGTATCTATGTACATTTATACCTGTGTATAACATGGTTATTTAAGGTGGGTCCTTTTGACCTTAAAGCTTTTGGCAGTCAAAGTAAAAGGGAAAACAGTTTTGGTTAAAAGAACCACAGTATTCTTAAGGTGTACAAGTGAAAACAAAACCAAAGTAAACGCTGATACATTTTTCTTCCCAGTCTCTTAGAGAAAGGTATTAGATTATATAAAAGGAATGTGCTTATAGGGGAAAAATCAAACCCACTTCCACTGTGTTGCTCCCAATTCATAACAATCCTAGAAGGCAGAGTAAATCTGCCTCTCTGGTGTTCTAATGCCATGCTGAGCGTCTCATAGACACAGAGCTTCACATTTTTCTCCAATGGAGTGGCTGGTAGATTCAAAAAACAAACCTAGCAGTCAGAACTGAGCAATGTAATGACTGTCTCACCAAGATCCTTAATAGCCGTAGGGTTATATTATTGGGCCCTTTCTCATTGTGCTTCTCAATACAGACAACTCTCTGTAGACTAGTGCACGATTTCGCTACAGCCAATCAAATTAGTCCCAAAATTGTGGTTCATTGCCCATCTCAGTTAGGCCTCAGTTTGATCTAACTGTAGGATCAGAACATACAGAAGAATACATTTTCAGCTTGCCTATCAGACTGATAGGCATACTCAAATCTCCACATCCCAGTAATGGACAATGATTAAATTGGAGAGATTTCAACGTTCCTTCATGTTGGGGAAGCCCTGTCATTGTTGGGAGCTTTGGGATCATTTCCCACCCAGGAGAGACCCTCCCACTGTACAAAAAGATGAAACCCTTCTTAGTCTGGTGCCATCCGCGCAGCTGCTGTCACCTTCCAGTGCATCCTTGTAACCATTGCGTCTCTGCCATTCACAAGGTTTCCATTGGCCATTTCCGCAGAACTATGCGAAGTCTTTTTCCTAATTTTCTCTTAAACTGGAAGCTCTGCTGAAATCTGTTCACTTGGGTGACCCTACTGGTATGTGGAATACAGGCGACAAAACCCCCAGCAGTCCAACAACACGCAAGCCACCACCGTCTGAGAAACTGACAAACTCTTAACGGACAGACCCAGTAGAAGACACTTCCGGTGTAGCTATTTGGAGAAATGGATTAAAGACTGGGTCAGCTCGCTCAACATGCCAGCAAACAGACCGGTGGCATCTACCTTGTTTACCGGATGGCACCGGCCCAGGAAGTGTTTCATCTTTGTGTAGAGAGGGAGGGTCACTATTGAGTGAGAAATAACTTCATAGCACCCAAGAGTGATACGGTTTTTCCCACACGAAAGAATGAAGTCTCTTCAATTCAACCATCTTCCATAACTGCGTTGTGGAGGATTGTGCATGCACATTAGTCTGACAGGCAAGCTACAAATGTATTCTTTGGAGGTTCTCATCCTATGGGTGAGATCAAACCAAGGCTTAATTGAACTGGGCAACGGACCACTATTTAGGTACTAATTTGATTGACTGTGACAAAATCTAAGCTCAAGAATGTGGCCATGAACTATTAGTTCAAATGGATTCTGGGAAACTATCATGGGAATAAACAAAATACTCACTGCCCTGGAGTCACCTCCCACTCATTGTGACCGCACAGGACAGGGCGGTAGAACTCCCCGCTGTGCATTGCTGAGACTGTAACTGTTGAAGAGTGGAACGTTTTGAATTTCTGCCCAGGAGCAGCTGGTGGTTTAGAACTGCCAGCTGACCTCGTGACGAGCAACCCCACGGCAACCCCTGTACCCGCAGGGCTCCATGAGTGTTCAGACCGAGGATTGCCTGCCTGCAACTCAGCAATGCACGCGCGACAGAGCAGAATGCTGCTCCATAGTTGTCATGACTCTGCCCCATGGGGGAGGGATCGTGATGTTTTCGTTTGGTTTGGTGTGGTGGGTTTTTGTGCCCCAGGCACTGCTGGGTGGCTGCCCACCTTTCAGGCGGAAGTCAAGCGCTAAAATCTTTACAAGACCCAGGCAGTTATGCTATGAATCTACCAATATGGAAAAAATGGGGAGCCACAGACTGCCTCAAGACAGAAATTTCACATATAAATAGAATGAATTGTACTGAGGGTGCCCAAAGGACGCTCCCTGCACGACATGTGTCACCGTGGAAGGACTTAGCTTGACTTTATTTCAGGCCAGTACACCAACCTTACTTTTTTTCCCGTGGGACCAGTTTGAAATGCATACAAAGAACTGAACTTCTGAACGTCGGGACAGCGTAATTCGGAGGTAATCTGAGCATGTCCCAAGGCACCCTGGGGACTGCAGTGGTGAAGTCTTCAGCTATTAGTGAAAAGGTGGTGGATTCAAAGTACCCACTGCTTCTCAGGAGAATGAAGGGGCAATGTGCTTTGTAAACACTACACCTGGTAGGACATGGCTACTTTGTCCTGGAGGCCTGTGTCTGGAAATTATCTCTCAGCAATGGGATTAGGTTTAGAGACTGTTGCGTATGCATATTTCAAAGTTGCATATTTAAAGAAATGAGAAGGACTCTCCTTCACCCCCCTTCTAGCTTGCTTTAAGAGGGAATTGCTAAAGAAGAGAATTTCCCTAGGGAAGAAAAATCCAGATCTGTATTCTCAGGGAAACTAAGTTATTTGCCTCCTCAGCTCCCTTCTCTGGCCACACAGCAGTTTTATTCCATTGCCTTTTAAAATTTCCCTCCCTCCTTGTAAACTCTCATCCTAACTGTACTGAAAGAGCTTAAACAAAAATGACTTTGTTTAGTTCTGCAGAATTAACACGACACTCAGGCTGATGTCTAATTGAATGCAGATGTTTTCTAAGCAGAGAAAAGCTTCAGACGTGTATGCATAATTCTGACACTGCCCTAATGGAGAAAGCAAGGCCAAAATTAGCAACTTTTCAAAGCCAGATCTGGCCAGGCGCCACAAGACTTTTCTCTTTATTTTTTTTTCTGTTCCTTGTCTCTTATTGAGGAGGTACAGAAAGTTTTCATTTTTTTTTAAAAAAGCAATCAAGACTAGGAGGGCCATCACATTCTTAAGGCCATTTAAAAGGAAAGAAAGCCACACGAATCAATGTGTGGCAATGCATCATAGTCTTCCCCTCAGAAATAAGACAATGAAAAGTCACAAAAAATATTGACCTCTGTACAGCAAAGCAGCCTGCTTCAGAGCAGAGGAGATTGTCTCAAGGGCCCTACTGGGACTGCCTGTGGGCTGAGTTGCTGCCATGGACAAACTTGTGAAGACCTGAGGAAGACAGGGACCTTCTGTGTTCTTTTGGCTCCACACTTCAACAATTTGCCACTAAACACGCAATTCCCTCATTGATCCTGCCAGCTTAATGCCTCATGTTGCTGTGTCAAGAACAGCAATCTTTGGGAAAGGATGTGTCGAGGTGGTTTTTGTTTTCTTCTTTCCATCACTGGTTATTCAGTGCCTCACAATTAGGCTGTTTCCCTTATATAAGACCTGCTCTTCTGTAATCTGACCATAGAGCTGACTAGAGAAACATGAAAATGAGAGAATGGAGCACTGTAAGAGAGAGAGAGAGAGAGAGAGAGAGA
>PVJH01008760.1:35207-83343 GCA_004026705.1 Nesogale talazaci | reverse complement strand
CACTGGACCTGAAGGGATCATCTGTCCTGAATCTCCCATGTTTCCAGTTCCAGTGTACATCCCCTGGTCTAGATGATTTTGTAAGGTAGAATTGGGATCATGATAGTAGGTGGAAGGAAGTGTTTAAGAACTAGAGGAGAGTTGCACATTTCATTGTTGTTACGTCTAATCTTGACTGGCTTGTCTCCTCCCTGCAACCTCTCTTTACCTATTGAGGGGCTTTGGGTCCCCAATCTATACTTCTGGTTATTTATAATGATATAATTTTCAGTTCTTAGATACCTGATACCTGATTCCTTCAACACCTCATCATCACACAAGCTGGTGTGCTTCCTCCATGTGGGCTTTGTTGCTTCTCAGCCAGATGGTTGCTTATGTACTTTCAATTCTTTAGGACCTCACCTCAGTCGCTACAGTTTTTTATAGCCGGGCACCATCTCCTTATTTCACCACATTTGCTTATGCACACATTTGTCTTCAGTGATCATATCAGGAATGTGGACATGCAATGTTATGATTTTTAGTTCTTTGAAGCATGATCCTTTTGACACCTCGTGGTCACACAAGACAAATGTGTCCATTGTTCTGACAATAAACAGTATATTGAATATTCTTCATCAATTCCATATCCCAATGTATAAATTATTCTTGGGTTTCCTTTCTCATAGACCAAATTCTACCTGCCCATGAGGCAACTGGGGAAAAAATACAATCTTGAGTCTGATGCACCTAACCTTCAAAATGATAGCTGTGTTTTTGAGAACTCTCAGGAGCTCTTTTGCTATAGATTTACCCAACAAAATGCACCATTTGATTTCCTGACTGCTAGCTTCAGTCTCTCCTCCATTTAATACTATGCTGTTTATTGGTTGATCTGTGTGTATATTTTGATATTATTACAATGTATTTTAATTGCAAAATATTAGAATAAATCATTTTGAATTCATAATCTCACTAAGAAAATTGACAGTGTGTCTACACACAAATATTTGTCTTATTAAAGAAGCAGAATTAGAGTTAACTAACTAGATAAGCAAAAATATAAAGAAACTGTAAGCAGGTAAACCCTCTAAGAAGTAATGGATAAGAATTTCTCCAATATTAAGGAGCCATCAGTTTTCAAATTGTATATAATATGGAACATTTTTCTGGCTGAGCCCTGGTGGCGTAGTGGTTGTGCGGCCTCCTGGGATGCCACTGGGATGGAAGTTCAATTCCAGCAGTGACTCCTCGAGGACAAAGGCTGGGCCTTTGGCAGTGATGCCAAAACAAAACAAAACAAAACAAAAAACTTTAAAGTTTTTTAAATATGGGACATTTTAAAAAATTGCATCTGGGAAAATTGCTGTGGAGTCTAAATATAAAGAGTATCTATAAAGTTCCTGAAAATAAGTAATAAATGCAAAAGGAAACAAAGAATATAGTTTAAAGTTCACAACAGCAGCATTTGATAACAGAAGGTAGATGCCTAATTTCTTACAAATTCTTTGAAAAATTATTGCAATTCTAGAAAACAATATATAGGCAAGCCACCCATCACATATTAAACAACCAACATAATCAAACCAAATCTCCCGCTATCAAATTGATTCTGACTCACAGCAACCCTGTGAGAACAAAACCGCTTTCCTGAGGGTTCCCAGACTCTAAAGCTACGTGCAAGCAGACAAGTTGTTTCTCCTGTGGTCGGCCACACACCTAACTCACTACCTTAGTGTTCTAAACCATGAAAAGAAAGAAAATTAAATTACCTTCAAACATGCAGCTACTTAGAAAGCTTAATTTAAAACTCCATTTATTCTTCAAAAAGGATGCCACAGATATCTGGTATATTTAAAAGCACAGACAAAGTCAAAATAACTCCAAACCCACTACCATCAAGTAGATTCAGACTCTGAGCAACCGTCTAGGGGAGCCCCCCCCCCCCCGCCCAGTAGGCTAGGACTGCATATCCCTCCGAGGGAAGGAAGTCTCATCATTCTCCCTCAGAACTGCTGATGGTCTTGAACTGCTGACCTTGCAATTAGCAGCCCAATTTTGTAACCAGGGATTCTTTACTGTGTATCAATATTTTCCTTGTGGTATACTGTGGTGGGGGGGGGGTTAGAAACCAATAAAAGCCAAAGTCAAGGGGTTCAAGAAGCAATCTTCAACTCATAGTAATGAAGAGAAGTCCCAGGTTGACTGCACTGGGGTCATCAGCTTGGAGACTATGTTTTCCAATTATAGCAGAATGGAAAGCTCTAGTGGATTATCTTCAGAAATAAAATGAAGGAACAAAATTTTAGAAAAACCAGGATATGATAAAATTAGACCAGGCTTATTAGTCCAATGGAGATTGGTGGAAAATCTATGATTTGGGGTGTGGAAATGAATTAACCATCTAAGAGAAAAGGGATAGTATTTAGCCAAGGACAAATTCCTTGGTTTAGGGGTAGGAGCAAAGGGGGAAAAGAGAAGAAAACTCAGGGAAGAAGTAAGCTACACAATTCAGAGAATTACCATTAGTGAGTAGCAACAAAATGTATTAGAAATGTGTAAGATTAATCGTCTGGTATATAAAACTTTACCTAAGACATAATATTTTAAAGAGAATAGTAAATATTATAAGGTCTCAGAACAAGGAAAACAAACCGACTAGTCATTCCAAGAAGATATATAAAATACATAAAGACAAGTTAGCGCAAATTAGAACACAGATGAACTTGGAAAAATTACAATACATTATGAACAATCAAAAGATGATGAACAATAATGTGTATCATTAGGAGAAAGGAAGGAAAGTAAAAAGAAGGAAAGGGACTAAGGGTGGAGGAAGGTTTATTTATTTACTTTAACAACACTGAAAATAATTTATTATAAATTTTAAAGTTAGCTGGATTTAAAGCATGAAAAAAATGAAGATTTAGAAAGATACCTTATCATTGTAACATAGTGTTTTCCCAGGGTATTGATCTTACGAGAGGCTTCAAGAACATTCAATCCAGAAGGAAAACAGAGGACAGACAAGCTGACTCTTAGAAAAGACTTCTATTATTAGATACCATCCTATTGCTTTCAATTTATAGCTACTCCATGCAGCAGAAGAAAACTTTTGACAGGTTTTCCCTATGGTAGCAGATTGCCATTTCTGTTCTCCTGTGAAGCCTTTCATTGGTTCCAGCTGCTGTCCTGCCAATTAGTAATCACAAGCTTAATTATTGAAAAATCAAGATTGCTTTAGGAAAGGCTGGAATCCATGAAAAATATGTACTATGTATACTTTTAAGGGCTTAGGAATATGTTCAAGTCACATAATGACAGAAGAAATTTGAAAAATTTAAGTATTCAGGTGAGAAAAGGAAAACACAATTATAGCCCAGTATTTGACTCTGTACTATGTTCACAGTAATACAAGGGGGTGCATCTGCACGCTCCCACAAAAAACCCCCAAACAAAAGGGAAAAAATTCCAGTTGATGGAGCTTCCATAATATTGCATTGAGCAACTAGCTCTGAGTTAGTGCACCCAGTGGTGTCACCTGGGAAGAATTTCTTGGTTACAGTGAATATTTTCATAAAAGCAGTTTCACTTGAACCTCATTTTTTTTGTGATGGCCAATTTAAGAGAACAGTGTGAAGCTTTAAAATTTTGTTTCCTGCTTGGGAAAAATGCCATATAAACCATTGTGGTGTTGAATATAGCTTACAAGAACAGCACTATGGGAAAAACTCATGTACGAGTGGTTTTCTTATTTCAAAAAGTTGAAATAGCAATGGATGACAAACCTCATTTGGACACCATTCAACTTCCTGAACAGAAGAAAATATCTACTCATAGTGCATTTAATTTGAGTTTATTTCACGAGGTCAGACTGTGGCATAATAGCGTGCAGCAAAAAAAAAGGCCTGCTTTGTGACAGGAGATTTGTTTTGTCACCACAATGCACCTGCTCTCAAAGCCATCTCAGTGCGCCAATTTTTGACAAAAGAGAGCATGCCTCTCTTGCCAGTGGCACCTTCCTCCCCTCTCCTCACTCAGTGCAACTTCTTTTCTATTTGATGAATGAAGAGGAGCATGAAAAGACAGTGTTTTGATGATGTAGAAGTGAAGAAAATAATGACGGAGGTGCTGTTAGCCATAGAGGTGATTTTGAAAATGTTTCCGAGAATGGAACAGCAGATCTGACAAATGTAAGTGAAATAGAGAGTTCTTTGAAAGATTTTTTGGAAAAAAAGATAAATGCATAGATTTGAAAAAAATTCTGTTGGGGGGGTACCCACTTGTAGAGCTATAATTGTATCAATAATGCATACTGACTCTTATTTTATAATAAATGTTGCACAAATGATATATGTGCATTAGAATAAATTATAGAGTATTAAATGCAAATATGTTTAATCTTGACTCATGTTATAAACTACACAGTTGAGAAATGTGGATAATTAATGAGATAAGAAATATATCACATACCTTATATACTGAGAATTATAACTAAAACCATAGAAAACTATCAAATTAAAATAGACTCTTTTTTTCATTGAATTAATCACTAGAAGAATAGGAGGTATTATTAAAAGTCGTTATCTCTTTGGAAAGGATAACCAATAGATTGTCAATAGATTAAACTAAGGCAAAGGCAAATTTCATTCTAAAATTTTATGCTTAAAGTGTACTTAAGCATGTACACATATACTAAAACGCAAGTAACTCCCCAAATAAACGGAAACTACACACCATTGAAATAAACTCTTTCTCATAGAAAATTATACATTTAAAAAAAATTAATCGATAACAGACTAGAAAAATAATTGAACAGATGATGATAGATTAAACATCTGTTGCAGACTTTACTAATATTCACATGTACTCTCTTCTTATTAACAACATGAGCGTTAGATCTCTATTCCTATTATGTGGAGTAGGGCCACAAAAGTATTCGCAATTAATGACCTGTAAGCAAAAGTGACATGCTTCGGTCTTTAATTGCTATATGCTTAATTAACCCTATCTTCTCTTTCATAGTGATCTTAGAAAATAAGATAAGTAGAATAAAATCCTGACACAGCAATGAAAATTGTGCAAAAAACCCTACTGAAAATTTATGATATAAAAATTACAAATGTATATAAACATGAAATATTTTCATAGACTGTAGATAAGATTATAAATCTCTATGAATTTTCTTGATCTGTTCATTCTGCATCATCTGCTGGTCAGAAACATTTGACTAACAGCTATTTAGCTTTAGACCCAGTAATTAATTTTTAATTAACAGAAATGAAAAAAACTCCTAATAGAATTTTTATTTGAAGCAAAGGGATGAGATATCAGGCTTCAAGAACTCAAAAGCACAACTTTGCATGCTCACTTTCCTGATGTGATCCCTGAGGACAAATGTGTGCATAAGCAAATGTGGTGAAGAAAGCTGACGGTGCCCGGCTACCAAAAGATATAGCATCTGGGGACTTAAAGGCTTGAGTAAACAAGCAGCCATTCAGCTCAGAATCAATAAAGTCCTCACGGAAGAAGCACACCAGCCTATGTGATCATGAGGTGGTGAAGGGATCCGGTGTCAGGCATCAATGAGCTAAAATTATATTACTATTAATGAGGGGGAGTACAGATTGGGGACCCAAAGCCCATCAATAGGTGAGGTGACATCCTTTTGCAGAGGGGTTACAAGGAGGAGATAGTCAGTTAAGATACAGGGTAGGAGCTATGAAATATGCAACTTTTCTCTAGTTCCCATGCTGCCTCCCACCCACTATCATGACCCCAGTTCTACACATAAATCCAGCTAGACCAGGAGATGTACAGTGAAGTTGGAAACATGGGAAAATTAGGATAGATGATCCATCAAGACTAGTGATGGGAGTGGTAATACCAGGAGGGTGGAGGGATGGAGGAATAGAATGGGAGAACCGACTTCAGGGAACTACACATAGCCTCCTCTCTGGGGCATGGACAACAGGGAAGTGAGTGTTGGGACACATTTTACAGTGTACTGGATGAAAAAATAATTTGTAAATTACTAAGGGTTCAAGGGGAAGGGGGGGAGGAAGGGTAATATAGGGAGCTGATAATGGGGGCCTGGAGAGAGGGAGATGTTTTGAGAGTGATGATGGCAATGGGTGTGTAAAAGCGGCCTGCATACAACTGATGTTATTAGGGATTGTGATGGGAGTTGTAGGGGCCCCCCAATAAAATGATTCATTAAAAAAAAGGGAGGAAGGGGAAAGGGGAGGTTGTTTCTTTTTTTTTTAAAGAGGAGTTTGTATCAAGGGCTCAAGTGGAAAATGTTGGGAAATGTATGTGGAAACGTGTGCAAATGTGCTTGATACAAATGATGTACTGAATGTTGTAGTAGCTGTAAGAGCCCCCAATAAAATTAAAATATAAAATATATATATATATATATATATAAGAACACTCAGAAAATAGATGGTTACTTAAATATGTATGTAGGATAGGATGTGATTAATTGAATTTTGAATATGAATACTCTGAATTAATTAAAATTAGATAGATAGCTTTAAGAACATCCAAGAATACATCAGAAATAATATTAAGTATAAATCATGTGTGTGGTAAATAAAATATTTAAATATCAGCAAGTGGTTATTTTTAATTAAATTTGCTGATAGTTGATATTTCCTCTTGTATTTTCTGAATTTCCTACTTTAATATGTTACTTTTATAACTAGTAAAAATATTATAATCAGAAAGTGAGGATATTTTTTGCAGTCAAATTGCAATAAAATTTAAATAAATGTGTATGTCAAGTTCATTAAAATTTTACTATTGGGCTGAGCCTCGGTGGCATAGTGGTTGTGCGAGGGACTGCGACCCACTGGGTTGGAGGTTCAATTCCAGCTCCCACTCCCACCACTAGAGGCAGTGATGCCTTAAAATAAAAAAAATAAAAAAATAAAGTGAATAATAAAATTTTACTATTAACAAAGAGTATGAAAAAGTGAAACAGATAGAAATGGCCATAAAAGGAGGTGTGATTAAGGAGTGGTTTGGAATCTGGATATTCACAAAGTATCAAAAAAGCAATTCGTCTGTAATATAAATTTACCAAAATTTGTTAAAAATCAGCATAAGGAAAGGGAAATGTAGAGCTGCATTTAAACTTAGCAGTTTTATATACAAAATACTATTAGGGCCAATATAATATCAATTACACAAATAAAAATACTGCAAGACGACATCGGAAGTCGTTTCCTGAGAGGCCTGGGGTCCGTGAGTCTCCTCACTAAGTCTGCACCATGCACTCTGACTGCCATCGGGCCTCGAAAGGGCCATGCTGGAGTCGTGCATAACCTACCTTGAGTAGAATACTATCCATTTTTGTTTGTTTACTTGTTCATTGTCCTATGGCTTTATGAATGTTGTGGAAAGGAAACTAAACTAATAAATGCTCAGGAAAAACCCTTAATTTGATTGTAAAAGAAAAATCTTGGCATAAAACATTTTAACACTTCAGTTTGTTGTTCAGCAAATGAGACATAATAAATATTTTTAAATGACTAGAGTCTTAAAGAAGTTTGATTAATGCATCTTGATAAAGGAAAAAAAAACAATCGATGTTAAGTTGTCTGCCTGTCATCAGCTCATGGGAAAGCTGTGCGCCAGAGAAGGTGCTTCGCAGTGTGGAAATTTTTGTCAGCTTCGGTAGACCCACCTTAAGTCAGAAACTCCACGAAGCAAGGTGATTAAGGATGCCTGAATTTCTCTGATATTAGATCAAATGTATATCGTACATGTCACCTTCATTGAACAGCTTGGACATTTTTGTTGAGAGAAGTTTTAGTATTTTATTTCTTATCTCTAAATCAGATTTACCTTGCTATTTCATTTCACAGAGGATGAGACTGGTTTTCATCATCAAATATAAAGGATTTACTAGTTAGCAGACCTACATATACCTAAGATTCTTTGTTTTTATTATTTTTAATACAGCTTTCATTTTAATATTCTATTTTTAATATTGCCATTAATGAACTGCTACATTTAATTTACTTGAGCATGATATTCAAAAGTCAATAAATAACCACAATCCAAATTTAGTCCTTAAAATATGAGAACAAAACAAAACGGGTCATCCATTTAAGTGATATTATTGCTCTGACACAAAGCAAAGCAAAAATATCTTTCATTTATTCCTCTAGGTTTAGTTCATATTCAAGTTCTAATAGCTTTTTTTTTAATTGACTTCAGAACCCGGTAACACAAAAGTACAATTTATTATGATAGTACATTTCTCAGGAACCAAATATCTTCTGTGACCTTACATTCTGTGATAGTTAAATTTTTTGTCAACTTGCAAAGGAAGAGAAACAAGCCCAAGAAACACTCCTTGGTCCATAAAATGATTTTAAATTATCCTATTTTCTTGATAAATTCTATTTTCCTGCAATTCCTTGAGGATTATTTAATCAAGAAGAAAGAAATCTGATGGCATTTCAAGACAATTAGTATAATAATGAATTTTTTAAAAGATGTATCCCAACTACTGAACCCCATGAGGAAAAAATAAATATTTCTATTTTAATATTTACAAGAAATAAGTTACTTGAACCAAAGTTTAACATCTAACTATGGAACTAAAATAGCAAGAATATTTAAATCAAAATATGGGCAGAATTATTTTTTTAAGTACTCTTTAGTGGGCAAAAGATTTCTGCAAAAATTGTATAAACCCTAAAAGAGTGTATAATCTATAGACTAAATAAAATCTGAGAATATGTGAACAAGAAAGGCATAAAAATGTCAATAATAGGCTGAGCCCCGGTGGCGTAGTGGTTGTGTGCGGGACTGTGGCCCACTGGGATGGAGGTTCAATTCCAGCTCCACGGAGCAAAGGCTGGGCCTCCTACTCCCACCACCTGAGGGCAGTGATGCCCCCCCCCAAATGTCAATAATAATAATAATCGTAATTGCATGATCACTGGAATATGTGTGATGGTGTGTTACTTTGATATTAAAGTAAATGAGTATAATCCAGTAGAAAACAGATCAAGATTCTGAACAGACACACATATGCAGCCATATGCAGATGCATGCACACATATGAGAAAATATACAGAGAAATGTAAATGCTTCATTTCTAATTGGGCAACTTTTACTAGTGATAGTTACTTAGCTTATTCGAAGTAATCGATGTTACTGAAGTTTTACACCTAAAAATGTTTAGTTCCAGCATGTATCCAACAGAATGTGAATTTTGATTGATATTTGATTGATATCTTCAAAATGTTCTTTATGTACTGCCTGACGATTATGTTATGTATACCTGGAGTAATGTACCATGCCATGTCAACTTGTCATTACTCTGTGCAAACATCAAGACTGATAGTGTGCACTTCCTTTCTTTGTTGGTTTCCTGGGTTTCAGTTGCCATGGCTCACTATGTAGCAATCATCATGTAGCAACCATCAGACCCAGAATAAAATGTTGATTTGCAAAATGTGTTACTTGTATTTTTATGATTTTTTAAAAACAATGGGTGAATGGGGGATGTTGAACAAACGAAATGTTAAATGGTGATCAATTTAAACAGTGTAATAGCACAAGAACGGGTTTCTAAAACCAAACTCACTGCCATTGAATCAAAAGTTTAACTAGAGTTTCCAAGGGTAACCTTCCATCTTTCACGTTCAGAGGTGGCTGAGGAGTTGGGAGCACAGACCTTTCAGTTATCAACTCAATGCTTAATCCATGGGACCAAAGACAAGCTTTAAAAAATATCTTTAATGTGAGGGGGTTTTAAAATGCTCTTGAACAAGTATATTATCTTTTAATTTCATGTTTGTACAAATGTTTGAAGACCCTCCTTGTACTACACAATGACTACAAACATATGCAAAAGGAAGAGTATCGCTATGAAAGTGCTCCAAAGAAATTAAGATATAGGATAGTGTATATGTTATATGATCACTTCTGGAAAGGGGGGAAGGTGAATAGTAAGAGAAATGGGAGGAAGACTTGTTTTTAATTCAATACTCTTTTTTAGTGTTTTAAATTTTAGTATATGCATGAACCATTTTGACAAATGCCATAAATTTCAATATGTAAATTTATACAATTATTTAAACTAATTATCTAAATGAAAAAATATTGCATATCTTAATATTAAACATATTCAAAACCTCAATACCAAAATCCAGTCCTAGCAAACATTTTAATACTTGTATATAATTTTTATATACTCAAGCTGTACTTCGTCCCTGTACAATACAAAGTTATTTATTGTTCATGGCTGCTAATGGAAGTGAAGATGATTTGAATCACCCAGAGATGCCTCAGAAGAAAGACCTGAAAAAATCTATTCTTTAAAACCTCATAGAACAGAGGAGGCTCTAATACACTTATGGAGACACCATGACTTGGAGTCCACTCAGTGACATCTTGAAAAACCTGTATTAATTTTCTAAAATTTTCCATCAACGTGTTCAAATTGTTTTATTCACAGCATGGTTAGAGCATATGAATCTGTATTAACATTGCAAAAGACAGTGACAGGGAAAGAATGAGTCTCCTTCTGAGGTGCCACCAAACTGCTTTCAATTGATAGCAACCCTATGTGAAACCTAAGAAGCCACTTCCTGGTCCCAGGGCAGCCTCGCAATCGTTATGCCGGAGACACTGTTTCAGTCACCGTGTCAACCCATTGCCTTCACTATCTTTCTTTTCCACTCACTTCGTACATAACTGTCTTTTAGCTAATTAAATAGCTATGTGGTTCAGTATTTCTAAACATCTTTGTAAAACTAGCAATGGTCAAATTTGCAACTTCCTTCTTCATTAAAGAACAGTAAATAGTGATTATTATAACTAACGAAAAAAGGGCTGAGCCCCGGTGGCGTAGTGATTGTGCGCGGGACTGCGGCCCACTGGGACGGAGGTTCAATTCCAACAGTGGGGCTGGGCCTCCTACTCCCACCACCGGAGAGCAATGATATCCAATAAATAAATAAATAACGAAAAAAATCCACGTTTTGAGCATTTTTTTGTGTGTCAACATTGACTTCCAGAGACCTCATATCAGGTTTATCTCTATCTCTAGAGGAACAAATAGCTTTGTCTGTCTCTGTGGAGTGGCTGGTGCATTTGGTGGACTATATGATTAGCATTCCAATGTTTACCATAAAGTGCCAGCAGTATCCTTAATTAATTTTGTCTTTATCAAATTTATTTTTGTAAAAAGATTATCCAGTGATTTCTACAATATACATTAGCTCACTCTAGCATTGATGAGTTTCAACAACAAAAGGTGAAAATAAGTAAATTTTATGTCAAATAAAAGATAAATTGTCATTTCCAACATTTAAATCAAAATATGAAATTATGTTTGATACATTGGTATTCACAGAATTATTAATGTTTCTCATTAATCCACCTGGTTTTCCAACATTATGCATCAATATATGTCATTGTGTTTGTTTTCTTTTTAAAACAGCTTTATTGTATATCATTTACATACCATAAAGCTTACCAACTTAAAGCATGCCATTCAATGGGTTTTAGTATATTTACTAAGTTGTGCAACCATCGCCAAGATCTAATTTTAGAACATTTCTTTTTATCATCCAGACAAGAAAGCTTAGCAGTCATTAGCAGGTACTTCTCATTCCTCCCCCATCCTTCAGACCCACTCCCAGCCCGGCGCAGCCACTATTTTACTTACTGTCTCTCTCGTTTGCCTATTCTGAGCATTTCATATAAATGGTATTGTGCAATATGTAGTTAGGGATAAGTGGATTCTTTCACTTAACGTATTATTTTTGAAATTCATCCATGCCACATGAAGTTCAGCACTTTATTCCTTTTTGTGGCCAAATACTACCCGGTTGGCAGGAGTATCACCCATTTTGGTTATCCATTTGCAGCTAGTGGTCAATGGAGTCGTTTCCACTTGTTAGTCATTGTGAGTCATGCTGTTCTGAACAGTCAATGACTGCTTCTTAATGGGCCAGTTTCTCTTTGTTGTCCTGGGGAACAATTTGTAAAACAGAAGAGTTTAAAAATTTCCAGGCCATGTCTTGAAACCCTCTCAGAATCGTCATTGGGTACGTTGACTTTGTTTACTTTCTGGTGTTGTTCTCCCAGCACAAATGCTTGAGATTTCTGAATGAACTGGGTAGCCTTGCGTGCTCCTTGAAAGAAACTCAGGAAGCTGCATGCATAAGCTCAGCCTCAATGCACACTGGACTTAATAGAAATCTCAAGTCACTTATTTTTAAGCTTTGTATCTATTCTTTTGCTTCAATAATTTTGGAGTTAAAATTTCTGCCCTGAATGTAATTTTTAGAGGTCCACTTTGAAAGCATAGGCTAATCTTTATGAATGATGTAGGCACAGTGACTGCACTACACCTTTCAATATAGTAACAAAGCTGCCCAAGTTTATGCTCTCCCTTTGCAATAATAAAAATATCATTTACTATCGGTGGAAATATTTCCAATACAGAGCATTCGTCTCACTGTTATTCTTTATCATCACATACATTGGTGTTGAACAGGTATATATAGTGATTGTGAAAAACAGTTATCAATTAAAATTTTGACAAGCTTAGTCTCACACACTTTGGACCTGCTATCAGAAGAGATGAGTTCCTTGGTAAAGGGTCAATGACAAAGAGGAAGACCTTCAATGAGATGAATTGCCACAGTTGAATCTTCAACAAGATTCAAGTTAAATGATTGTGAGGCCGCTGCATGACCAGGAAGCATTCCCTTCTGTTTTAATAGGATTAGCATGAGTACACATATGCTCCATGGCACCTTAAAAATGGTCTTCTAGTCCTTAAGGTTTGGTTTGCTACAGTTGGGCTGCTGCTGCAAGGTCAGCAGTTCAAAACCACCATGAGACTTTCTAGTCCCCAAAAGAGTTCCAGTCATGGAAACACAAAAGAGTTGAATCAATTTGATGGCAGTGAGCTGGGTTTTTGTTTGAACTTTTACATTGCCATCTGAAGTTATGAAAGGGCTCTAGTCTAATCCCGAGAATTTGATTTTTAGTTGGGAATGCATCAGTAGTTTAGAGAACCATTGATTATATCAGCTAAGGTTTTGTTTTCTCATATGAGAATGGGTATAATTATAATTGCATTGTTCTTTGAAGTTTGCAGAGCAAGAGTGAGTATCAAGCAGATAAGATGTGAATGCAACATACTGGCATGAAGTAGGGAAGCAGTGGAGAAGTCTGAGTGGTTGGCCCCCATCCCAACTACGTGAACAACTGCCTTTCCCCACAGAAAAATTTACTTCGGAGGACAGCACTGAAGCTGCAGCTCACGGAGACGCCAAGTCTAATCAGAGCACGTGAAAGCAAATGAAGGCAGAGGAAAAGAGCGTGGAGCACATCCTGGCCCACAAAATCTTGAGAACAATATCCCTGCTCAGAGCAGCCAATCCATAGAGAAGACCATGTGGGTGACTCCACTATGAGACAGGACATCCCTCATTGAACCAGAGACCTGCAGTGGATAACACAGAAGACACACTGTGGGAATTGTGCCCCACCTGACCCCCCCCCCTGAGACAAAAAACGAAGGGTGTGCAACAGAACAGCAAAGGGAGCAGAGCAGGGAAGTCCCAAGGAGTACCAAAAATAGACTTTGGGACCAGGGCACGGCACCACATTAGGCTCAACTGGGAAACACTTCTAAAGGCCAACAAATAGTCTTTGAATTATTTACAGGCTTTTCTTGTCATTGGTTTGTTGTTGTTGTTGCTGTTTTGTTTTGTTTGTTGCTTTGTCTTATTCTATCTTGTTTTTGTGCATGTCACTATTTCCATAGGTCTGTCTAGCTAAAACAGGGTGGATAAACAATCTGGAGGAGGAAAAAAAGTGGACAGTTCCAGTGGGACATGGGAGAGGGGGAGGTGGGGGAAAGGAAGTGGTGTTAACAAACCCAGGGACAAGGGAATTACAAGTGATCCAAAATCAGTGGTGAGGAGGGTGTAAGAGGACTGGAGGGGGGGGGGGGCTTTGTCAAGGGCAATGTACTCGAGAGGGATTACTGAAATGAAGGCTGAGCATGATAGTGAGGGAAGAGGTAAGGAATAGGAAAGAAAGAAAGAACTAGGAGGAAAAGGGCATTTATAGAAGTCTAAATAAAGATTTTAAAATGTAAATGTATTTATATATGAGTATGGGGACATAGATCTATGTGCATATATTTATAGATTCAGTATTAAGATAGCAGATGGACAGTAGGCCTCCACTGAAGTGTTCCCTCAATACAAGAACACTTTGTTCTATTAAACTGACATTCCATGATGCTCACCTTCCCAACATGATTGCTGAAGACAATTGGGTGCATAAACAAATGTGGTGAAGAAAGCGAAAGGTTCCCAGCTATCAACAGATAGAGCATCTGGTGTCTTAAAGGCAAACAAGCGGTCATTTAGCTTACAAGCAGCAAAGCCCACAAGGAAGAGGCACAATAGCCTATGTGATCCTGAGTTGTTGAAGGGATCAAGTATCAGGCATCGAAGGACAAAAGTCAAATCATTGTGAATGAGGGGGAATGCAGTTTGGGGTGCCAAGGACCATCCATAGGTAGCTGGACATCCCAGACAGAAGGGTCTCAGGGAAGAGATGAGCAAGTCAGGGAGCCATGCAGCAATGTTGAGACATATAACTTTCCTCTAGTTCCTAAATGCTTCCTCACCCACCCCACCCATCCCAATTCTACCTTATAAGTCTGGCTAGGCCAGAGGATGTACACTGATACAGGCAGGAATTAGAGAAAGAGGAAATCCAGAACTAGAGCTGAGCGTGGCAATACTGGGAGAGTGGAGTAGAAAGAGGTAAGCAATTAGATGACAAGGATCTACGTATAGTCTCCTCCCTGGGGGATGGACAACAGAAAAGTGGGTGAAGGGAGACATCAGATGGTGTAAGAAATGACAAAATAGTAGTCTATAAATTATTAAGAGTTCATGAGGGAAGGGGATGCGGGGTGGGAAGGAGAGGAAAAATGAGGAACTGATGCCAAGGACTCAAAGAGAAAGAAAATATTTTGAGAATGATTATGGCAACAAATGTACAAGTGTGCTTGGCATAATGGATATATTACGGATTGTGATAAGAGCTGTGTGGGCCTCCAATTTGAAAAGTAAGAAAAAAGAAAGCACTTTAAAATGATAAAGTCTTACATAAATGGTATAAATATATTAGCATTCTGAAAAGATTAACTCACTGCCAAGAAGTTGGTTTCCTCACAAAGTGACCGTCTAAGACAGAGCAGAGTCGCCCTTCGGGGCTTCAGAACATATAAATTACCACGGAAGCAGTGGTAGCTATAAAATCATTTGTCAATTTGAGCATTAAGAATGTAGGTGTGGCGTCTAGCCTGTCAATCACATCATAGCCAATGAGACTTCTGTGTGAACATGGCCTTCTCCTGAGAATTCTCGGAAATCTAGTAGTTCCTCCTTGGAGGCAGGAGACACATCCCTCTCTCTTCTGACTTTCCCAGAAGACATCGCAGCCGTCAAGACACATGGAACTGCCCTTGCGCACTGAGCCGGACAAGTCACATGGATGTAACCAGACCTCTGAAGCTGGAGAAGCCAGAGGGAGAGCCCTGCCAGTGCTGAGATGCTTGCAACACCACTGGACCCAGACTTTCAACCCACTGGCTTGGGATCATCCTGCATTGGCCTTCATTGCATATGTTTCATAAGTCTGAAGAGGACTTTATATGGGCTAGTATCAGACTTACAGATTGGACCAGACTGATTTGGGATGCTTTGTTAATGTACAATTACTCTTTGTATAAAATTCTCTCATACACATATGAGTGTTTACTTACTTGTTTCTCTAGTCTACCCAGACTAATGCAGGAGCAGAAAGCCCAAAGAGTAGGTGGTGGGTTAATACTGCCCACTGGTCCCACAGGGTCCCTTTTAGTCTACTTTTCTGACTGTGCTATTTAGATCATTGCAAAAGGTTAGCTTCATCATTTATGGCACACCTTGCTAGGCATTTTCCCCTCACTTTGCACTCCAATTAAATTCTCAGACATGATAAAGAAACTGAGCCATGAACTACATCGAGTTAAAAACTCCCTTTGCAACAAAAAATTACTAACTACTTGGAAACCCAGACTCGCCGGATTCCAAACCTTGTGTTTTCTTTACTGATTTTCACTTAAGTAACTATAAATTAATTAATTCAACGACTCACTATAAATCTATAATATGCACAGTTGGACAGAGTGTGCTATGTGGTCATTCTATGCTTGAAGGCTGCACCAGAGGTAAAGAGTTCCAAATTGTTCAACAACATGAAATGTAAGTGATAGGCAACAAAGGGAAAGATGGAACACTGCTCGAGTTTCAGCAGCTTTCAGAGAAAAGTGTTCATCCTTTAGGTGGTTGGTGCAGTCTATGATATGGCCCTCTGAAGAGCCCCGGTGTCATAGAGGTTCCTCACTGGGTTGCCAACTGGAAGGTCAGCTGTAGGCACCACCAGCTGCTTCACGGGAGAAGGAGCTGGCCTGCTTTCTCCATGAAGAGTGTCAGTCTCAGGAACTCACAGGGGTACGTCTACCTGCCCCTGTTGGGAGGGTCACTGTGAGCCCTTCTTGACTTGATGACAGTTGAATTGAGTTTATTTTTGTCATCAGTTAATATATGACCTACCCAGGTACACAAGCAGTGTATAAAATACCAATCAGAAAATAGAAAAATCACTTTTTATTTTCGGTTCCTTGCTTCTCTAACAATGCTCCCCAAACCTTTCCAAAAGTTTCAGCACTTTTAATAACAATAAAATCAGTTCATCTCTGTGCTCTTATATGCACCAAACAAAACATGGTGTTTTACAAATATTTGTATCTTCCTAGAGACCCAACAGCAGATAATCACAAAAACAAAACTGACACTTGGAATGGTTAAACAATCTGCCTGATGTCATATATCTGGTAGTAAGACTGACTGTCAATTGATGCTCTCCTGTCTTCCAAGACATTGGGGCAGCGAATTGTAAAGAATCAAAGTTTTTGCCTTGTGTGTCATCAATATGATTAACCTTCATGACCTTAGACACAAAGACAAAGAGTTCTTGGCCCTTTTCTCTAAAAGGCAAAAGCTATTAACTCTTTGTTACCCCCACTGAATTGTTGTCTCAACTCAAAACTCAATGTCAATGTCGACTCATATCAACCCCCCAAAACACCAATAGGATGGGGTAGGATTACATAAACTGTCATTCTTTTCTGGAGTAGAAAGTCTGCCACTGCAGAGCAGTTGGTGGTCTTCAACTGCTGACCTTGCTAATCACAGCCCAATGTGTCAACCACTGTGCTACCAGGGCTACCAGGTTCCTAAAATTGCCTCTCTCCATAGAATCCTGGTTAAATCCAGAGTTAGTAACTGAAAAATCCGAAAATCAGCTACTCTGCAGGAAAAAGATGTAGCTATCTATTTCTGTAACGATTTACGAAAGCTTACTCTGAATCATTGGTTTGTTCTGAGTCGAAATTAACTTGATGGCACTGGGATATGTAAATTACTTATATTTTACACTGGTAAAAGCCAAAATACATATGAAAACAAGCAAAATTATACATGTGAAAGGAAAGCACCTGGAAAGCATAAAATCCAATGTCTCCATTTCCTACATAAACTAAACATAAGACCAAAATCCTTCAATTCTTTACAAACAGTGTAAAATGTAGGATGAGACAATGACAGCATGACAATTACAAAGTTTCTCTTTACAGATTTCTTGCAAAACCACCTTTGCCAAGAATTTCCCATGTGTAGATAAGCTTTTGGTAAGAGAACCTGGCCTCTGACTCTGCATTTCTGAGACCTGTGTCTTTTAGCAGCAGGGTTAGGGAAAACTAGTAGTCTCTTTAAATGTAAGAAATTCACCCTAAATTGTGTCCATGAAATTTTAAGGATACCTTAAAATTCTTACAAATTATCAGCATTAAAATATTTTAACAACATGTTAAAAAATACTTAACAAATTTTCACCACACATTTTTAAAATCTATGTTCTATTGCTGCTTATCAACTATTTGTTGAATATTTGGCATCTCAGGCATAAGGCAAAGTTGACTAGGAAACAATCTACACGATGTGTTGTTGTTGTTGTTGTTGTTGTTGTTGTTGTTACTAAGTGCCATTGAATCTGCTCCAATCCATAGTGACCCATAAAAGAATGTCCCAGAGAACTCTATAGGGAAAAATAGAGGGAAGGTCTTTTCTTGCTCCTGCAGAGTGCCTGGTGGGTTCTAACTTTTGACCTTGTGGTTATCAGCCCCACTATGCAACCAGAATTAATGAAATATCATTGAAAAGTTTCAAAAAGCTGATTAAGCAGTGGAAGCTTCACTCCTCCATAAGTGAAAGATAGCTACCTAGCCCCAAACTGGGGAAGATCAATATTCCTGCCCATCCCAAAATAAGGTGATCCAATGAAACACAATAAAAAGAGATAACAATATTTATAAAGAGAAAACAATTCCATTAATATTACATGCAAGTAAAATTTGACTGCATATCACTCAACAACTGTTATAGTAGTACATGGAAACTCAAGTTGAATTCAGAGGATCACACAGTATGAGGGAAATTTCTTTTGAAATCAGATGAAAATCAGGAAATTTGTTTGACAGAGTTTTATTTTTTCACCATATGTATTCAATCTTTATGTTAGGAAAATAATCCCCAAATCAAAACCATTCTTCCTTTGCCTACTTCCCTGTTGTCCAAACCCCAGGGGGAAGGTTATATGTAGATCCTCATAGTTGGTTCCCCCTTTCTGCTCCACCTTCTCTCTACCTTCTGGTATTGCCTCTCTCACCACTGGTCCTGAAGGGATCATATGTCCTTAATTCCCCATATTTCCAGCTCCTATCTGTACCAGTGTGCATCCCCTGGTTTAGCAATATTTGTAAGTAGAATCTGGATAGTGATAGTGGGAGAGAGGAAGCATTTAAAAACTAGAGGAAAGTTGCATATTTCGTTGTTGCTACACTATACCTTGACTGGCTTGTCTCCTCCCCACGACAAGGGGATGTCACTTCTGTAAAGGTGTAACTTCACCTACTGATAGGTTTTGGGTCCCCAATCTGCACTCCCCCTCATTTATAATGATATAATAGTTTTTTGATGCCTGACACCTGATCCCTTCAACACCTTGTAGTCACACAGGCTGGTCTGCTTCATTCATGAGGCCTTTGTTGCTTCTCAGCTAGATGGCCGCTTGTTTATCTTTAAGCCTTTAAATCCCAGATGCTATATCTTTTGATAGTTGCACACCATCAACTTATTCACCGTATTTGTTTATGCATACCTTTGTCTTCAGCGATCATATCAGGAAGGTTGGCATGCAAAGATATGATTTTTGATGCCTGTTAACTGCTTCAATTGACACCTCATCATCACACAGCTTGGTGTGCTTCTTCCATGTGGGCTTTGTTACTTCTGAGTTAGATGGCTGCTTATTTATTTTCAAGCCTTTAAGATCCCAGAGGCTACATTTTTGATAGCCAGGCACCATCACCTTTCTTCGTCACTTTTGCTTGTGCACACATTTGTTTTCAGTGATTGTGTCAGAAAGGTGAGCATCAAGGAATGCCAATTTAGTAGAACAAAGTGTTCTTACATTGAGGAAGTACATGAGTGGAGGTCCAATGTCCATCTGCTGCCTTAATACTCCTTCCCAATGTAAAGAAAACCAAAATCCTCCCAAAATGACAAATAAAAAATATCATGATAAATGGACAAAAAATTGATGTTGTCAGACATTTCATCTTACAGTCAAGAAATCAGAAGTTATATTGCAGTAAGAAAATCTGCTCCACAAGATCTCTTTATAAGGCTGAATGACAAGAGTATCACTGAACAACTAGAATGTCTCTTTGTACTAAGGTACACCTGCTCTAATCCATGATACTGTCTATCATTTCATGCAGGTGAATGTTGGGCATTGGATAAGGAAGACCAAAGAAGAATCAATGCATTTAAAATGTGGTGCTGGTAAAGAGGATTTAAAGTACTGTGGACTATCAGAAGAGGAAACAAATCATGGGAGAAATATAGCCATAAATTTCCTCTGAAATGGATTTTGAAAAGAAAAAAAAAGGAATGAGGTTTGAGAGATTACTCACATACATTGTGTTTACTATTAGGAGAGAAAAGTAAAGGAACCAAGTCATGCTTGGCAAAGGAGAGGTTCAGTGAAAAAGAAGAAGATCCTTTATGAGATGAGGCTACAGTGATTATGAACAATGGCCCAAACGACAGCAACAACTGTGGGACTTGCACAGGACCCAGCGTATTTCATTCTGTGTCACTCTATGAGGGGGCACCCCACCCCAAAGCTGAATTATTTTTCAAAATTATGTATTTTAATTTTTTTTTTTACAAAACAACCTTATCACTCTCCATTACATTTAATACATTGGTCAAATCTGCAATTCCATTCTGGGAAACCTTCAAAGTCATCTGTTTGGATGGTTGATAGCAACCCCTTGAATGTTTTCTTCACATCTTCTGTCATCAAACTGCTATCCTTTCATGTGCCTCTTCATTTGTGGAAACAAAAAGAAGTCCCATGGAAGGAGGACAAGTGAGTAAGGTGCAGGGGACAAGAGAGGCATTTCTGTAGTGCCCTGAGATGGTTGCATGACCAGGTACATTTTCATGGTAGAAAAACAGGTACATTGTTTGCCATAAACCACGTCTTTTTTGTCACACACTCTTATGCAATCTTTTCAGACTTCTAAATATAAAGCTTGATTAGCAGTCTCAAAAAAAAACAGTCTGGCTTGGTGGAATGTACTAAAATGCACTACGAGTGGACATTTTGTCTGTTTGGGAAGTTGATGGACATACAGCTGAGGTTTGTCATCATTCGAAATTTCTCCTGTTTTGAAATGAGAAAACCATTTTGTACACTTGAGTTTTTCCCAAAGTGCTGTCCTTGTAGCTGTGCTCAACATCACAACAGTTTATGTAGTATTTTTCCTGAGGAAGAAGCAAAATTTCACAGCCACACACTGTTCTGTTAAATCATCCATCACAAAAAAAAAAAAAAAAACCCACAATGAGGTCTGAGCAAAACGGCTCAAACTATGACCACAAAGAATTTTCCCAGGGGACACCAGTGGGTGCATGAACTCAGAGAGAACTGCTCAAAGCTTGCCTAACAGGAGAAATTAAGTACTTCAAAACATCTACCTCATGAAGTTTTTTCCATTTTTTAGGGACTCCCCTTCATAAGTCAGAACCAGTAGAACAATACATAAAATACATAAAATTACAAAATGTAACTCTGAAAAATAATCCAAATAAGAAAAATGTCAAGAAGGTGGCACTGGTTCATAAGACATGAAGAGATACAAAATGCAAAGTTAAATTGTTATCTTCTCACACATTCCCTGTCTGTAACAAATATAACTTAGTGACATTAACTTGACTCCGACTCATAGCAAGCCTATAGGACAGGATAGCACTGACCCTCTCTTCCAAGACTATACCTCTTTATGCGAATAGAACACAGATGAAGAGAGGCTGGTGGTTTTGAAGTGCTGACCTTAAGGTTATCTGTCCAGTTTCCAACCACTACACAGCTAGGCTTCATAAAAATTTTAGCTCTCTTAATTCTATCTGTCCTATTCATCTGTAGAGGTTCATAAATGTTAAGACTCTATATTTTAAACATTTATGAAGCTACATGTAGTTAGGTAAGACAAGTAATAACATAGAAGTAGTATAATTTTGCACAAGCAAATCATCAATAGAATGAAAGTAAGGAAAAGATAAATAATCAGAAAGCAAATGTTAAAGATAAACTGAAGACATCAGAAAAGGGAGAATGCAAAATAGATTGCACAAATTAGAGCACAGAGTAGAATGGTCCATACAAGAGTCTGCTGACTATTTTCTCACTTTTTTTGATAATGCAGTAATTTTTTTTCTAAAAGAAAAAGGCAGTAAAATAACTAACTCAAAATAGTTGGTACATAAAGCCCAATGAAGAAATAATTGCAACATCAAATTTGTGATACAGGACTATGTGTAGGCACTTTGTGAGGAAAAACTCCAAATAAAATGGAAGCTTCAGGCTGTCAAGTTCTGTATAAAGACATCTAATATTCTAATCACTTATGGTATAAATTGTACATCACCTTAAAATTAGCATTTGTAAATTCTGAATTTTTTAAGATTATTTATTGGGGTATCTTAGAGCTCTTTTAACAATCCATATGCATCAAGCATATTCATAGATATGCTGCCATCATTATTTTTGAAACATTTACTTACTATTTGAGGCCTTGGTGTCAGCTCATCTTTCTTCCCTCCCTCCCTTCATGATAACTTAGTAAATTATAAATTATTATTATTTTCATATCTTACACCCATCGCTGTCTCCCTTCTCCCACTGTTTCTGTTGTTCATCCCCCTGAGGGAGGGTGGTGGTGGTTAGTGTGGATCTTTGCAATCATTTCCCTCTTGCCCCCCTCCTGTCTCCTGCTACCCTGCTGGTACTCATGACTCCCATTTCTACTCCTGAAAGGTTTATCTGACCTGAATTCTGTGTGTCATGAGTTCTTATCTGTATCTGTACATGCTCCAGTCTGGCCAGAACTGAAAGGCAAGACGGGGGTCATAATGGTAAGGAAGCCTAAAGAAAAAACAGGAATATTGGGTGCTTCTTTGGTATTACACTGCTGGTTCTGGTTCTCATACCTTAGTTGTAACCCTTCTATGAGGGTATGTTCTATTGTCCCCCTCATTCTCAACAATGTGGTTTTTTGGTTGATTTTTCTGTTTGGAGTCTTCTGATGCCTGTTATCCTATCCATTTGACACCTCATGATTACACAGCTTGTGTACTTCTTTCATGTGGGATTGTTGTTTCTCTATTAGATGGTCTCTTGTTTCACTTCAAGCCTTTAATACCTCAGATGCTCTATCTTTTGATAGCCAAACACCCTCCTCTTTCTTCACCACATTAACTTGTGAACTCATTTTGTCTTCAACGACTGTGCCAGGAGGGTGAGTATCACAGAACACCAGGTATTTACATATATTCAGCAAATGATTTTGATACATATCAATGAAGATTTAAAGGTAGTCATTTAAAATTTATCTCACTAGTAAAATTATTGCATCTCTCTTAAGGTTTGAGACAAATAACAAGAAAATTGCTTACTTATAAATCCAAATGAATAAAATAAGAATAATTTCTAACTTTATAAAATATGACACAGGGATTTAAATTTTTTTATTATTATAGTCTGGGAAATAAACATAGAGGGAATACAAAATTAACATCTTTTGATCTTTTAAATGTAAAGACATTCCATTATATATAAAAACTATCTTGTCTTAAAAAAATACTTTAAACTGAATAACTAATGTTTCAGAATGGCTAAAACAAGACAAAAACGGAGTATCATCAAGAGGATTGATTCAGAGCAACCATATATTGGATTTTCAGAGCTTTAAGTCTTTATGTGAGCAGATAGCCTCCTCTTGCTTCCTGAGGACCCAATAGTGGGTTTGAACTGCCAACCCTCAGTGTTGTAACACTTAAGTAACACCAATAATAGGATCACATTGATTTTTTCCCCTGGTTTTCTAGTTTTTCAAATTAATTGCACCTGCTTTGAAGGGGTGTTTTGTTTTTTGAAAAAATTTTTAAATTCCTATTTAGAAGTTTTAACTTTGAGTTGAAACTTAAATTCAGTACCATTTGGATTCAGGAGATTTTTTATTGCAATTAAGAGGCACAGCTATATGAAACTAACTGATCTGGCATCTAGTTCTTTAGATCTTTAGAAAAATATTTTCAAGAAAATTGACTGGACCTTGTTTGTAAGGGAATCTTGAATGTTCCCGCAGGGTAGAGGGAGCTGCTTTGCCACAGAAAGATGAAGCACTTCACTATCAGCTGCACCATGGGTATCATAGATAGCAAGGGGATTGAGGGAGTCTTCTTAAACTACAGTTCTGAAAGGAGAAAGGATGTGCACAGTATTTAATAAATACATAGTATTTAATTATGTAAAGGCAGAGGGCTGAGCCCCGATGGCGTAGTGGTTGTGCACGGGACTGTGGCCCACTGGGATGGAGGTTCGATTCCAGCTCCACAGAGCAAAGGCTGGGCCTCCTACTCCCACCACCTGAGGGCAGTGATGCCCCCCAAAAAACAAAATACAAACAAACAAAACTAAAACATTTTGGGGCTGAGCCCCGGTGGCGTAGTGGTTGTGCGCGGGACTGCGGCCCACTGGAACGGAGGTTCAATTCCTCAATTCCAGCAGTGGGGCTGGGCCTCCTACTCCCACTACCTGAGGGCAGTGATGCCCAAAAATAAATAAATAAATAAATAAATAAATAAATAAATAAATAAATAAATAAATAAATATGTAATGGCAGGGCTGTACCCGATGGCGTTAAGTGGTTGAGGGCGGGACTGTGGCCCGCGGGCTTGGCGGTTCAAATCCAGCAGCAGCTCTCAGGAGCAGCACTGGGTAGCTCCCACGACCACCAGAGGGCAATGATGCCCCAAAACAAAACAAAACAAAACATAAATATGTAAAGGAATATATATTATCTAAATATAATATTTTGTATATCTATCAAATAAATATATTTAATGTTTATATTGTGTTAAATATATAAATATAAAATTTGCATATACAATTCATTAATAAATGTATTGCATAAAATATTGTATTTATATATTAAACCTATAGTATTGATATATATCACTCTCATATAATGTTTAAATATATGAATTTATATGATATTATATATATTATTTAAATATATTAAAGAAAATAATGTGCCCAATTTCTATTAATATTCAAATAAAAAATAAATCAAATATAAGGTTTTTGTTTTTAGTTTAACATACTCAGTGTTCATAAAAATAATGATGAAAATTATCTATCCTGATATCTTTGTGCCCAGTAAAAAATTTGCTCTGCAGAGTAAGTCAGTCTACTGACTGCAAAAGTAAAGGGAAAGGAAGAAAAGATGGAGGGGGTAAACACACACACACACACACATCTTAGGAAATTCAATTACATAGCAACATAGAGAGTATAGCCATGTTTTTCAATTTTTGCTAAATTATTCAGGGCTAGAAGAAGGTTGAAAGTTTGCAAAGTATTATTGGAAAGTAACGTGGATCAATCTGTAAGCGAGGCGTGAATCAGCACCCTCTTGCCATAATGTCACAGTGAATTTCGCCTTGCACTTTAAAGACTTGAAATGAAACTGAAACATGCTAATTCTCTTTAGTGAACACACAGAAGCGTCAAGGCCTTGTGTAGAATCATCTTAGGGCTAGTTTTAAAAATAATATTAAGCTCTTAAAGTTTCACATAGTATTTTTATATCTATTCTTGATTTTTGTATCCCCAAATGCTATTTTTTGATCCTATGATCTGATTTAGTATAGTCTATCAGTTTCCTGAAATGTTCTGTGATTAGTTCAATTTTAGAGTTTAATTACAAAATCCCAATGACATTCTCTTGTATAAAGCACTTCTTGTTTCTTTAAAATCTTCAGTTCCGTACAATGGTATTTATAATAGTAGATCATAAGTCATTGTGCTCAATAAATATGCTCCTGCGTTTCTTCACACCATGAACACTTATTGTTTTCTAGGGTTTGAGTTGATTTGTTCTTCATCAGTTTTTTTGCTTTCTAGGGTCAATCACTCTAAGTTCCAATAACTACTTCAACAAAGATAATTAGTAATCTCTAGCTAGATTTTAGCTACATAAAATCTACAGCAATAACCTAGATGCATATGTCTGTATTATACACATATAATGTCAAATATATAAAGTGCAATAGGTATAGCAAACACTAATTAATCTGATGAACACAGAAACATAATCTTAATTATTCATGACTAAAATTCAGTAATATGAGATATATCTCAAAAATGGTATTAAGCTTTAAAAGCTGAGAAACTTTAATTGTAAGCATTCTTTTACAAGAACATTTACATTATATGCTATTCCTGAATATCTTTATAAAACAAGTTTACAAAACTATTTTTAAAATAGGCTATCAAAAATGCAAGACGTTTTTAAATTTTGGAAATCGTTTTTATTCAAACACATTTAAATTATTTTTAAATTAGATATCATGTCTGTTTTTTAGCTTTTCCAAATAAAGTTGTTTACAATGTTTCAAAAGATATTCAGTGTGCGCAACAGTTTTATGAGACAATATGTTCTCCAATATCTCCATCTGCTGGTTTAAAGGAAAATATATATTTTTTAACCATGTCTTTAATTTCAATATTTTATTATTTATTATTTATATTTTATTATGAACTTGAAATACAATGCTACTAAATTATTTAAAATAATAAAATAGCAACTACTGCTCAAAATCATTCTTCAAAAAAAATAAGTAAAAGACTTTGAAGAATAATTAAATTTTTGGCATTTAAATCTCCCAACCTACTGAAATCACTGTTTAAAACCCTATCGGACAATTTTGTGTGTGGTCAGAGGAAAGGTTTGGGCAATTTTGTTTTAAATGGATTTTGATATCAAAATATTAAGTCTTATTAATAATCTTTAAATAGGAACTGTATGCCCTGTTTTTCCTTTAAGATTGCTATTTCCTATCATGTAAGTAGGCAACATATGTATAGGTGTCAGTTTATAACTCATTTGGACAACAATGGGGACTTTTTAAGTTACTTTATAAATGAGTACTAAAATAAACAAAAATTCGAAGAGCATCACATCACACATAAAAGTTCTTAGATACAACTCTAGACAGTGTTTGCTGAAGGGGTCAGCGCTATAAGGCATGGGGAGGTATTTGAAAGAACAGAGGGAAAAGGTCAAGAAATCTGAATTGCAACTCATTTATTCTCTGACACTAAGAAGATACTATAGAAATATTCTTTTAATGAATGTATGAATTAGTAAATTTGTGCATGTGCAAATGATGAATACATCAATTTTCAGTTTCAATTTGTACATAGGCTTATGCTTTGCCATGTCTCATAGGAAACCTTATTTCTTCTAACAACCTTCCTGAAAGAAAGAAAAACTGTGTGTGTTTTACATCTCCCCTTAAAAGGGACCTAGAGGAGGAAGAGAAAGAGGGACTGAAGCTGGGGGTGCGGGGAGGAGAAGAAGAAAGAATTGGAGTCCTCAGGTACCCATGGAAACAAATGGGAACAAATAGGACTTTCTTTTTATCCCATTGTGACTGTGAAAGAGAAGGGTGTGGGAGTTACCAGTGATGCATACAGTTCAGAGTATAATTTTGCTTGCATAATCTTAACCTAGTCACAGGATCTTGTAGATTCTTAAAGCAGAGTCAAATTTGTTTATTCCAAATCTGATAAATGTATTTAAATTCATAAACTAATACCATTTTTTGAGAAAAAAGTTATAAAACTTCATGTTCTTAATTCACAAACTTAACCCAACACTATGTGTAGGGTAGTGATACATATCATTTTAATATTGGAATTAAAGAAAATCACTTTAATGAAAGGAAATATGGGGGAAACTGTTTTGGCCTAAATTAACAAAATATTTTATCCTTCTGCTTCCACTTCATACGGGAAAGCAAGACTCTGTTAGATGAAAAGCTAAAAATAAATAAATGTTGGACTAAAACCTTGAGTGTGTTTTAAATGATCAATTTTCTTAATTTTCCATGAAAGATGTCCATTCACTCTTGCCTTTGAGGTTGTTATTTCTACAGCATCTTTCTCTCTGGGGAGAAAATGATTTTGTATGTTCTATTATTCTTAGCAAAACGTAACAAAATCAATAAGACTATAATTGTCCCACTTGATGAGTATAATCTCTAAATTGGAAAACTCCTACCACAATGAAGCACCTGAGTCACAAAAGTTAAGTGATTTGCCCAGCTAATGAGTCAATGTTAGCTTTACAAGAGTCTCATTCATGAGAATTTCTTCTGGACTACTGTGTCTCAGCAGTTCTCGTCACCCATCTACGACACGACCTATGACATGGGAAATTCAAATGCCTTTATTCTCAATCCCAATATCCACAATTTTAAAATATTTTCAGCCCTTCAGAAGAATTTCTGTTAGAGTCTTAAAACAGAAATCCATGAAGGAATAATTTTGGAGTCTGAAGACAAACATACTTTAATTTCATGTCAATTTTCTTAGGGGCCAAAACAAGCCAAAAATTGAGCTTATGAAATCTATGCAACAAGAATATTTGATGATCCTAACTTCTCAGAACTATTGAAAAATTGGTTGGTAGTTTTATGTTTTTGAATCAAACCTATGTTTATACAAATATGTTCCTTCAGTTAAAATGCAAATATTAACAAGCATGAATATTCAATATGTGTTAGAACTGACCTGATCGCACCTAGTCACAACTTCACAGCAACACACACATATATCAAATATATACAGTATATTTCATCTGATATCTTATTCTATCACATTTATGTTAAGAAATTAATGTATCCACACATACTGTGACTAAGAAATCACCTAACAAAAAAAAAAAAGAAATCACCTAACGTAAACTCACGATAATCATCTGCATCGCAAATACCAACATTGCAGAGTTATTAGTATAAAAAGTACTGCTTGTTGTTGCTGTTTTAAATCAGAATATTATTCCTCTGTAAGCTCCTCTCACTTTCACCCATGGATGATCTTTTCCATCATTGACTATTTTTCAAACCAAAGTAAAATTTGCAAATGTTTGCACTTTACTTTTTAAATCTTCCTACTTCATATTGACATAAAGATGCCTTTCCTTAAGATCCTCTGCTTTTCAAAGCATTTTCATTCTCATGTACAATTATAGACAGTGAAATTTACCACAGTAGATTATCAAACAGTATTCAAGGGGGAAAAAAAGAAAACTATTTCATATCTAGCAAATTGTCTAAATCAAGTAGGTAAATTAATCAAACATGAGAGCCTTCAGAAAATGAGTTACACAAGTTGCTTTGTGTGCATATGTGTGTGTATTTACAATTTTCCAAAGTAATTTTTACAGACTTTCTTTCTCTCTCCCTCTTCTCCCTTTTCTGTCTTCTCCTCCTGTCCCTTCTTTTCCCCTCTCCCCTCCGCTCTTATCCTATCTCCCTTTCTCTTGATATTATCGTTTGAAGACTACAGCACCGACGATATTTTACATCTACTCTCCATAAACAAGTAATTGCTAGACTTATAAAATGACCACAGCCATGCCCCTCTACAGAGACAAGTGTTTCCATTCTTCATTCATTTGAGTGACTCTGGTTTGAAAATGAGCTGACAATGATCCAGATTATTACAATCAAACTAAACCATCCGATATATGATTAGGGCTTAATATGGATAAGTGGGAGGGCAACCAGTTGTGAGTCTAATGTGAGAACACAGCGGTTGAGCATTTCCCGGGATCATTTCCTGCTGGCTTCTTTGCACTGTTGCCAGGTGGTTGGTGAGCCATCTTCGAATCCCCCTCCCAGATAGATAATTATGAAATTCAAGCGGGGAACATTGCAGCAGGATGGAATCACCATAGCCCAGCCGGCAGGAAATGATGGCAGCTGCTGGAAAGAGGGCAGGAAGGCACAGTACAGTGCTGTGGCTGCACGACCCACTCCAGCGCACGGGAGGGGGCGCGTAGGCAAAGACCCATCTTGCTAGCCTCACCTGGGAGGAAATACCTAATTGCTCGTGTTCTGTTACTTTTTCGGGAAGGTTTTGCTGCTTCCTCCCGGATCCTGGATGGGCCTAACATGGAGAACTGCAAAGACTAAAATGGCTGATCAGAGACATGAGATTTTCCATCTCAGCTGGATCCCAGTGCTTTTGGATCTTGGATCGGGATCTTTTACGCCGGAGGCCCCCTGCTCCCTGAGAACAAAGCGGGCCTGGCCCACAGGCTGGTCTCATCTTCACTTGGGATTTGAGATGCACATGATCCGTTGAAGAGCTAGAAATTGACAGCACACGCCCCCAGCCCTCCCCCACCCCGGCCTGGACCTGCGTCAGCTTCCCCACTTGCTGTCGCGCGCGGCGCTGTCGCTCTTGGGTGGGCGTTATGTAACAGCCCCTATGCCAACTTCAGAGCCATCTTAATAACTTGTCCCGGGAGGTGGGAGAACGTGGCCTCCACGAAGCTGTAAGAGCAGCCCCTAACTGGGGCTGCAGATCCACGCCTCGAGCTGCCGGCTGCAGCTGCTAGGGCAGGAGGCTTTCAGCCCCCTGTGGGTTCTGTCCAACAGCAACCGCTGGGGAATAGCGTGTCCTTTGTGGGCAGGGTGCCAACGGGCTCGCGAGGGGTGAGGGGAGGAGATGGGCAGGGCTTCTCTGGAAGCCTTGGAGAGCGAGGAGGAGATGCAGCACCGGAACCTACAGGCTGCCTCCCCCAGCTGTCACCCCCATTCTGGCTCGCCAGTGAGCACTCTTCCGTGCCTCTCGCCGCCTCCTCTCCACCCCTACCCAGCCAGCTGGGGTCCCGGGGAGATGGCAACCACATGCTTCCTTCTCCCCTTTTCCCTTACATGCACGCGCGCGTGCAGCCACTTACACCCACACACTGACCGCGCGCGCGCACGTACCCACCACCCCCGCACTCACACTGGAAGGCTTTCCTCATGCTGCACTGGAAAAGCATGAATATGCATTACTTACAAGCATTGGTGACTGCGAAGCTGTTGGCTACCTCCAAATTGTCGATGTGGGGTGTCAGTCTGAACTCCGAAGTGGAAAACTGAACCATCCCTACCCGAAATGCACTGTATTCCTGATCAGCGCCCCTTGGGAAGAGCCCCCCTGCAAAGAAAAAACACCAAGCAAAAGAACAGTGTCAGTGCCAACAGGGAAAGCAGTGCCTGCTGCCCAGGAGTCCCTCGTTTCGTGTCCATAAGCCGAATAAACATCGGACACGGGCAAGGGGTCCCGTTGTTCGAATGTTCGTCCACGGATCGAGGTGGTGAGAATCTGAGGGGTTGGGGAGATGGGCAGAGACACTCCTCTTTCCTTGTCATCAAAATCTTTGCATTCAAACGCAAAAACATTAAGACAGATGGATCAATTCTAGGAGTCAGGCAGAAGAAGACCTTTGCCTATGTGTAGGAAAGGCAGAGCCTTTTTCCTTTCCTTCATCCTAAAAAACCAAACCAAAATCAAAACCCAAGGCATGTATATTCTAGGCAGTTTAAATCTGGAATGCAGTCAAGGTATGACATAAGTCTACATGACATGAATTAATTTGTCCACTGTGAACAAAGATTGTCACCAAATTTTGCACAAATTGAAATCATAGCATAAACTGTACCTACCTATCTGTATGCTGTTAGAAGAGACACCAAAAATCAGTCCCCAAAAAACAGGAGAAAGAAGGACAGAAATATGCATAATCTTTTGCATTTCCAAGAGAAGTAGAACATCCACAAAATACTCCCTTTTTTCTCTTTTCCTCCTCTTCCTTCTTTGGCTGTTTTCCTCAGCAAATTAGATCCTCGGCATTTTGAGGAAACAATTTAGCACCGAGCTGCTAAAAAGCCTGGGGTAGAGGCAAAAGAATCCTTATTTCCCAGGTCTTGCTGGCGGCTGCTGCTGCCGAAGTCCGGAGGACTGGCTGGATGCAGTTTTCAGCCGTGTGGCCGCTGTGGTCCCAGTGACTCCGAATATTCAGCACCTTCCCATGCACTCACTCACACACTCACTCTCCACCGTGCTTCTCTCTCTCTCTCTCTCTCTCTCTCTCTCCTCTACCCTCTCTCTCACACACACACACACATACACACACGTCCGCGCCTGCGTGCGCGCGCGCGGGCACACACACACAGGGACACACACACAGACAGACATACAGAAAGGCAAGTCATAGAGAGGGACAGGCAGTTCTCGGCGCGCGTGCGCGACTCCAGGCAGGCGGCGAGAGCGCGCACTCAACCCTCGGGTGTCCGCCTCTCCGCACCGCTCCAGAGGCGCGCGCGGCTCCGAACCAGTCGGAAGCTGCCAGGGAAGGAGATCCTGGTTCTCCGAAGTCGCAGCTCCCGAGAGCTCAGAAGGAGCCTGTAAGCCTTTCAGCACCGAGGACAGCACCCCGCTCCTACCGAGGGAAACCTTTATAAGGCTGCCGCTGCCAGATAAAGCTGTGACCCTGAATCAAAGCAACAAAGCTGATTGCGGGCATCTGTGCAAGAGAAGACGGATTGCTGCTAATCATTCTGGGTAGTGTTCTCACCTAAGGCTCTACTGTACTAACTTACAAGTAATTCCCATTTCCATCTTTGATTTCCTTTGAAAACATACTTAGAAACGCATCTCGAGGCATGTCACATCCACACCTCCTGACTCAGGCAAAAGGCAAGGCAGCTAACAAAATATCAATTGAAGAAGTATTCCAAAATTGTGAGTTTCAGCTCCGAGTGAGCTAGCCATGACCCGGGGAAATTTGAACACTTTATCTTTAAAGGCTACAGCTAGATAGGAGGCAATCGTTGAATCTTCAAAATACTCTGCTCAGGAGTCCCATCTTTAAAGTGAATCCCATGAAGACTCTTGGCGGACTTGCAGAGGCAAAATTTCTGCCCGGCTTTCTCAGAGCCTTCAAGGCAGACTCCATCTCCTTGTTGTGACTCGTAAATTTGTGTCTTGAGAAGCCCACGCTTTGTGGAGACTGAAAGCCTGAGGTGATTTCACGAAAGGCTAGTTGAAGGAAGAGATTCGAAGAAGCAAGTCCAGAAAGGGCACGGAGCGGCAGAATCTTTCCCAGGGACTTAGTTAGAAATGTGCTACCCACATCACATGGAGCTTGTAAATTTTGAAAAATGACTGCCCACAAAATGCAAGCTGTCCGATATGCTGAAACTAGGAGCTTGAGAGCACAGGAAAATCAAGAGCAAACTAGGTAAGAAATATTGGTGGGAAGGAATTTGACGGGTAAGGTTGAAGATTGGATTTCCCCACCGGTTTTCAAGCTCATACCTGGGAACATGTTCTGACTATTCCCTCCAACTGTCTCAGAAATTCCTCACCATGTTATTTGGCTTTTGTGGTTTAAACAAATAAAGGAAAGAGGATTGAATACAAGTGGCTCAACCCAAGAAGCAAGAGCTCGAAGTCCACAACAATAAAGATTTGCTCATATTCCAGAATAACTATCATATTGCCTTCCTTTTTTTCCTTGATTCTCATATTGCCTTTTTATGCAACTGTCTCAATAATACCATGCTTGTAGTCTTCCTGTTACTAACATTATCTTTACTTGCCCTTAACACACTGTAGGCCTCAAATGCTGCATTAAAAAAATGAGCAGCGTATGAATGGTGTCTTCTCTGACTCTCAAATTCCTCTAATTGTTATATTTCCAGTGATATCTCATCTTTTTGTAGATAGAGATTCCTAAATTTAAACAGTGAGAATAACTGTAATCAGAATTTAGTTAACACAGATAAAGCACTGCCTCCTAATGCAGTCACTAAGAGTTTATTTCAGTCTATTATTAAATACAACTCATCATATATAAAAGAGATACTCTAAATCAAAATACTTTTAGTCTATTGAAAATGAAAAATGCTACAGATAACAAATGAGGCACACTTAAATATGTATATTAAATTTTCAACACATAGAGTAATTAAGTAGATCCTATTTAATTATTACAACTGATAAAAGAGGCAAAAATTGACCTCAAAATGTATCCTTCTAAAAATAAATTTGTCATTTGCAACAAATGATAAAAAGAAAACTCTCTTCAATTGTTCTTATCTTTTTTTCTCATTGAAATTTTCCACAAGAAAAACTCCACAGATTTACCACAAGAAAAATTCTTACAAAATAACTTGGAATTAAAGAGACAGGAACATAAGAGAGAGAGAGCTAGTCACTTGACTATAGAGGGGTGGTAAGTGTTGATCGACTCTTGTCACAATCAATCCATCCATCCATCCATCGTGTCAAGGACATTTATGCATTCTCAAAACATTTACTTCCTACTTGAGTCCATGGTATCAGCTCCTCTTTTTTCCTCTCCCTTCCCACTCCCCCTTCCTTCATGAAGCCTTGAAAATTTATAAATTAGTGTTATTTTGTTATATCTCACACTGTCCAGCATCTCCCTTCACCCATTTTTCTGTTGCTCATCCCCCAGGGAGGAAGCTATATGTAGATTCTTGCAATTGGTTCCCCCTTTCAACCTCACCTTCCCTTCACCCTTCCGCTAGCGCCACTCTCAGGATCCCTGGTCCTGAAGGGCTCATCTGCCCTGGATTCCCTGTGTTTTTGGTTCCTAAATGGACCAGTGTACATCTTCTGGTCTAGTCAGATTTGCAAGGTAGAATTTGGATCTTAGTGTGTGTGGAGGTGGGGAGGAGCATTTAAGAACTATAGGAAAGGTGTATGCTTCATCGTTTGTTTCATCATTGTTATACTGCACCGTTACTGGCTGGTCTCCTCCCCACCACTCTTCCGTAAGGGTATGTCCAGTTGCTTACAGATGTGCTTTGGGTCCCCATTCTGCACTCTCCCTCATTCACAATGATCTAAAATCTTTTTATCCTACCTGATTTTAACATCAGGGACAAATAAACTTAAAATTGACTGAACTATCGTCTACTGAAGCACATATAATTCGATGAATCATAGAGAATTACTCCCTATTAAACCATATATATATAAGTTGTCAGAGAAAATGTTAGTGTCTGGTAACTAGTTTTAATTAATATGAAAATAAAAACTTTTAGCTGATATTACTTGCAATTTATTAAGGGTTCTATTAATTGTCTTTCATAAAGTAATTTTTCATTATTGCATATCTTATCTGCAATAACAACACTTCATTGCGACTGTTGTCCATAAAACTCTTCAAATGCACGTTTAATTAGCATATGATTCTCAAGCATAAAAAGCTTCAATTTACATGCAATAAATTTTAATTAATTGATTAATTAAATTTAAAGTAGAGAAATTATACAAGTCAACAGGGTATTTCTGGATTTGTACATGCACACACGAGCACGAGTGTGTGTGTGATGCTCTATTGCTCCATTTTAATATTGCTACTGCTACTGTTAAGGAACCTACACTATATATGAAGTGCATGTAATAATATATTAGATTCATTTATAAGTACATATGTGTATAATTCATCAGTAATAAAATCAGTTGTAGGAATGAGCTCACAGACTACAGCTGATTAGTGTACACTGAGAAACAGTTTGCCATGTTCTGCCCTCTGCTGTTCAATTTTGGCAATTATCTTTAACATTGCTACTGTTTTTGAAATAAGATTGACAAGCTACAATTAAAAATAGAGATAACAAAATCATAATACCTGTCTCACCTTTTGGTTGTTTATTTGGTTAATTGTTGCTATCGTATGTGTATATGCGCTTAAATAATGAAGCTTTTTTATCAGTAATGTTAGAACTAAGCATTTTATGTAAAAATGTTTTCATCAATCTACCTTAATTTGTAATTTGTCAAAGAATTTATTTACTTTTAAATGATTGAAATATTTTAAAATACATATACTCATTAAACACAGTTTTAGGTTGTGCTCTAAAATGAAATTCACAAAAACAAGTCATTGCAAAGGTGGGGGTGAGACAATTTTTAAATGACTGGCAGATAAACTTTTAGCGGATCTCACAATTGGATTATAAAAGTCAGTGTCATTTTTTCTACTTATGGAGTTTGATCAAGTGGCGCTCCCCTCTCCCATGACATTGATCTTACTCATCAGTTGAAATGTAGGGTATCTGAAAGGGATGAAGAGAAAAAATTATCCATATTAGTTTCATCCAAATTGCCAAAGAGGACAATCCCTCTAGAAAAAGCCCAAGTTCCAAACTTGAGACTTTATTGGCTGAGACAGAAACAGAAGAGAAAAGCATGAGGGTTTTAATCACTCACAGGTAACAATACTTAAAGATATTTTCATTATGAAGAATTCTAATTGTTTATTGGATATAAAGAATAATATTAATAGAGAAAATTGCTGAGATTGGGATACTGTTGGTTATACTTTTATTTGTTGAGGTAACCAAATTTTAACTTTCTGATTCAATTAAAATAGTTTTTTGGGGTTTTTTTTTCCACAAACGATTAGTTGATTCTAATGAAATTAGTTATAGGATCACAGAACATGAAAGTTGCTTGAATTTCCATTTTGCTTTGTTTAGAGGCCATGATTTTATGGTTTGGATTTTTAATTACTTTTACCAATTATTAATGATCTTGTATGAAAATAAGAAAGCCTGGTTGGTTGCCTGTCTGTTGCAGCTGGACTGAGAAACCACTAGGTTGGTGGTTCAAGCATACTAGCACCTCCACAAAAGACAAATGAAGCTTTCTGCTGTCAGCATTTAAAATTTCAGAAACCCTGAATTTTTTTACTTTGTCCCATAGGATTTCAATGAATCACAATGGACTCTACAACATTGACCTTGTACCAGAAATATTTGCTGAAACACAAAATTTTTCTTTTATCTTTTTATTCATCCTATACTTGTTATATCTATTGTTCTTTACATAATAAATAAATAGATGTACAAAACAATTGCCTTCATGAAAGTTGCCATAATTCAAGGAAACAAATGACTAAGCGTGTACCTTAGAGCTATATTTTTTCTTTGTTTTTCTTGCTTATTTTTTATTTTTTAATCATTTTATTGGGTGCTCATACAACTCTTACATAGGACAAAGATCTAGTGTAATGGTTTCAGAAGGACTTTCTCTAACAGACATTCTTCAGTGCCCCATATAAAGATCACCCTGAGAAAAGAATTGGCACATCCCCCTTGTAAGTCAGTGGTTCCCAACCTTCCTAGTGCTGCCACCCTTTAATAGTTTCTCATGTTGTGATAACCACCTCAACCATAAAATTATTTTCGTTGCTACTTCATAACTGTCATTTTACTACCGTTATGAATGGGGAAATCCTTATGAAAGGCTCATTTGACCCCCAAAGGGGTTGTGACCCATAGGTTGAGAAACCCTGCTTTCGGGTCCAAGCAGGGCGTTTATTGGAACACATATCATAATGCCCAATAGCTTGAAGTAACACTATTTAAAAAGGATATTTAAATGACTTTTCTGTTCCTTGTTCATTTTAAATTAGTGCTTTGTCTTCATGACGCATCACGCTTCTTGGTGCACAGTGAGAAAGGTCAAAAAAACGGACCCGACTCCAGTTTTCAAAGGTGCGATCACTTTGAAATCCCTCAGTCCCCAGTTTTGTAAGGAGTGAATAGAAAAACGGCCTGGGGCTGGTCCAACAGAAGTGGGGGGTTTCCCATGGTGCCCTCTGGTCACAGACGGACACAGAGAGAGACACCCGCAGACCGACGTGCTGGGGTGATTCAAGTGACCGGGTACAGACGCTGGGGTGCTGCTCCTTCTCCTGCCGCCCTGCGGTCCTCCAGCTCACACACATGCAGTCTGCCTGCCCTGGCTTGTAGATTTGTGAAGCCCGCTGAAAGACTTCCCACAGAGGAAGTTATGGTTTGGAAAATCATCCTGCCTTTTGGCAACTTTGGTCGGAAGAAGAAGATAGCAGGGTGGAAAAGTGTCAGGCCTTTTGTGTCTTTGCTGGGAGAGGCAGACCACAGCGCCTGGAGTTCTTGAGCAGGGCCGCCTTTTAAAACGGCAAGGGAGGCTTAGTGATAAGTGGGTTCAAGCTTCCATTTTCTTTTTCAAGATGTGGGGCCTGGATTTGTCTCCACGAAAAGCTCTCAACTCGAAGATAGGAGATGTTTTTTATAGAAGAAAAGTCTTTCCTTTGGGGGATGACTTTGTCTCACGTCTTCCTCCCAAAGGGCTTGATGAGCGTTCTGTTTGTGGAACCTAGAGGTTCCTGTAGAGGAGGCCACACACAGGAGTTTCAGTCTGGGCTCACCCGTGTGGGTGCCCTAAGCTTAGTAGCATAGGGGAAGGCCAGGCTCATGCTACTCAGAAAGATCCACTTGGAAAAACAAGATGGCAGGATTTATAGGTCTCGCTTGCTATGTGTAGACACAAAGTTGGGTTATTTTTGGTGTCTTGTAATTGAAATTTAAAAATTGAGTTTTTCCTGGGTAGACATCTGGGAACCTCTAGTTTGTTGGGAAAAAAGAGTCCATCCTAGTTGTTTTGTTTTGTTTTTTTTTTTGTCTGACTTTTGATCTATAACCTCCAACAAGAGACTGAACCTCTATTTCTGCATTTGGTTTCATTACACATTCCTAAGATAGTGCCTGGATAGTGCCTGGAACAGAGCAGGACTATGAAATGTAGGGGTGGAGTCTAGCTTGTTAATCTGGAGATAGCTATTGAGTAGCCAATGAGGCCTCTATGTGGGCATAGCTTTCTCCTGAGACTTCTGGAAAAATATCGCGATATTTCCCTCGTGAAGATGAGAAGCTATCTTCCCCAATTGTTGGGAGTTAGTCTCGGAGATGATTAATCACAGACAACACAGGATGGCCGCAACCGGGAGGCTGGAGTATCCGGGGGAGAGACCACACGGCTTTGGCTTGATGGAGCCGGATCTCTGAGGCTGGGGCAGCCACATGGAGGCTTCTGCCAGCAATGAGTTGCTTCTGCCACCACAGGATGCTGTTGACGGACCCTTAGGCCTGGAAGCGAGGAGCCATGGAGAGACCCCTGTCGGTGCTGGGACTCTGTACCCACTGACCTCTGACTTTGTGAGTCGGAAGGAGACTATACGGACTGATTTGGGGCTATGGGTTAATACCGGACTTGTGACTTTGAGCTGGACTGGGCTGGGATGTTTTCTCAATGTGCTATTCCTCTTGAATATAAACCCATTCCTTATATCCTTATGCATGTCTTTGAAATTTGTTCCTCTAGTCTACATGGACTAACACACCATGGACTTCTAGAAAAACAAAAACATCTGTCTCGCAAGAGGTAGAGTTATAATTCTTCTTAGAGTTCAGGGCATCATTTCATGTAGACTGGACATATATATACAAGTCCTTAGAAAACAGTTGCATGACTTGTAAACCAGAGGTGTCAGTGAAAAAGAGGAAAATTCTCAACAAGATGGGTCACCACAGTGGCCGCAAGAAATCAGTAGGCAGTTGTTGCTATGGGTTGGACCAACTCTCAGGTTCCTAAGAACAAGAACAGCTAGCAACTGCTCCTCGTATGTAGGTTGCAAATTTGCAAGTGGGAGTTTGAGAAACCTACCTGTCCATGCAAATTATTTTTTCATAATTTACATGCTAGTATATAACTGAATATACCACTTCCATTTTTAAAATGAAAGTCTTGCTGCTACTACTGTTGGGTAAGCATTGAAAGGCTTGACACTTCAAACTGTTCTCTTAAAGTCATAGCTTAAGTTTACTCCCATGTGATGAATTTTGAACAACTAAAAGAGAGATAATACTTGACCAAAACACTAAAAGGAGATTTTCTGATCCTCTATATTTTAAATCCTATGTTCAGAGCTTTAATTACTCATATTCCATTTTCTTCCTGTTTTGCTTTTCTTTCCTCTAGGGCCTCAAGACGACGTTGAATAGCTTCAATATTTTAAATTGCTCCTGTTGTCATAGTAACTAATTACCAAGGTTTCCTGATTTCCCTCCAGCTCCATTTCATTCCCTACCACCATCAGTAAAACTTATGCAATCAGGATGCCACCATATGCCATAGATTGCCCAGGTCTCCTATCCCACTTTATTCTTCAAATTCCTAAGCCCAATTTTAAGATCATGTTTCTTTGCTACTCTGAATGCCAATTACTCTATGTTCCCAGAAGAAAACAGATAGCACATTAAATTATGATGATCCAAGGAGAGTTTACTTACAAAACTGAAATGAGTGAGAGGGACCACAAGAGATATTGCAGGAACACAGGGCTGTTGGCAGCAGGGTTGTGAAAAAGGTGAGAGATGCACTAGTTATCTGAATCCAGAATAACAAAGTCATGGAAAGAAGTCATCTTGCAAGATGCAGTCATTTTTGTTTGAATCATATAGATCACATGAGGTGACCTATCAAGTAGGAAGCTAAAGGGAAAAAAATCCTTTCTTCACGCTGTAATACCCTTCCTGATTAGGCCTCGTAGTGATTATGGTCACCTAAATGTTACAGTGCAAGGATACTATTGATGTATTCTCTCTCAGTCTCTGGGGAGAAAGCAATGCAGAGTAGGATAAATAGTGAATTTGAAAAGACATGGAACATACCTCATTTATATGAAAATTCTTCTCCCAATATAAGTTTCATATTGATGTTAGAATATAAGACAAACTACATTAGAATTGTAGTGCTTAAGAAAAATATTGAAAATGCTATGGACTGCTAAAGTCCATGGTATTTATTCCAAGCAGACATGTCCTAGAAAAATACAGCCAGAGTGATCCAAAGACGCCAGGATCGCAAGGATCATCTTACATACTTCAACACCAGGCATCATGTTTGGTAAAGTGGAGGGGCAGTGAAAGGAAGAAAGGCTCTCAGTGAAATGAATTGACACAGTGGCTACCACAATGACTAAGGCAGAGGAAAACTGCAAGATGGTGCAGGACCAGCCAAGGTTTTGTTCTATTGTGCATAGGGTCATTATGGGTCAGAACTTACTTGATGGAAGCCAATCATAAAAGAGAATGCTAGGTAAAACCTCAAGAATCAAAATAAATAACAGATATAAGTTGGAGAGAAAGTTGTTTTTTATTATCACTGATGGGTTGGTAGGTGAATTATTTTTTGTTTTCTTTTGGAAAATATTTAGAGGAATGCAATAGAGGAGAAGGGAGTATGGTGTCTGTCTGACTTAGGTTCAGCAAAAGATGAAGAACTTACTTCACAAGGGTCTCTGACAGACACGATGATAAAATTAATTCTAATATGAATTCTCCCTCAACCTACTTGGAACATAGTATGACAATGTCAGAAAGAAGATCCAAGGAATTTTATATTCTTTAGTAACTTGGTACTTTGGCACTGCAGAAGTCCTTAGTCACATACACAGATATTCTCACAGGTGCTACCACTATCAAGCGCAGGAAGGACACTCTTCTAAACCAGCTTAATATGAATCAGATATCGATGTGGGAGCCAGAACTGAAAAACTAGATACTATTCGCGAACACATTTGAAACACTTCCAGACACTCCCGTGAATGTGTGCACATTTTTGTTGACATTAAAAGGTTGTATTATGTAAGATGGGTCAAGAATCATTAAACATTTGACTATTGTTATTTCAAGTTATCATTTTATCCACAACCTGGACAACCTGGAGGGACTCAGTTTGCACTGTTGGGGTCCATCTTAGAAGTGTTAGCTGCCTTTCTTATAAACTGAAGCTAGAAATGTACCTGGCCTTCTGAATTGACTTACTTTATGATTTTATCAACAAAGACACAGTCTTAGTAAAGTAGGAAGAAACACCATGGATTTGCCATTGCTTTCAACAGAGAAAAAAGAAGCATTAAAGATTTAGTATCTTATGGAATAAACAAAGATAATATGTGTGAACTCTTTTTTCAACAAGAACTAAAGTCTAGATGTCTACATTTTACAAATAATTTCTATGGAAAAAAGTAAATTGATGTAATATATGGAATTTGTTTCCTCATTACTTGTTCTGTGTTGTTTCTTTTTTTTGTAAATTGATTCATTATTTGTTCCCATGTTTAAAGAAGAAAGACACATCATTTTAAGAGAATTTTTTAAAGACCTATACTTCATACCATATGCAAAAACACTAACTGAAAATGCATCATTATGTGAAACCTAACACTAGAAAGTGCCTGTAAGTAGATGTAGGGAGGAAATGAGGAGATTTGACTTTTATAAAAGTAAAATAACAAACTGTGGAAGTCATGTGCTATATTGTTAATTTTATGATTGAAATGTAGGAGTGGAGTCTACCCTGTTAAACTGGAGATAGCCATTGAGTAGCCAATGAGGCCTCTATGTGGGCATGGCTTTCTCCTGAGACTTCTGGAAAATCTCACGATATTTCCCTCATGAAGAAGAGAAGCTATCTTCCCCAGTTGTTGGGAGTTAGTCTCAGAGACGATTAATCACAGACAACACAGGATGGCGGCATCCAGGAGACTGGAGCAGTCAGCCGAGAGACCACACGGCTTTGCCTTGATGAAGTCGGACCTCTGAGACTGGAGCGGCTTGCTGTTGATGGACCCTGAGGCCTGGAAGTGAGGAGCCATGGGGAGACCCCTGCCAGTGCCGGGATTCTGCACCCACTGACCTGTGACTTCGTGAGTTGGAAGGAGACTTTATAGACTGATTTCGGGCATATGGGTTAATATTGGACTTATGACTTTGTACTGGGCTGGATTGGGATGCCTTCTTAATGTCCTATTTCTCTTATATATAAACCTTTTCCTTATATCCATATACATGTTTATAAAAAATGTTCCTCTAGCCTACCCAGACTAACACACAAACACAACAAATATAAAAATATCAAAACAGAATAGATCCATGAAATATCATAAAAGTGAATGGCCTATGCTCATTTAAAAACTTATTAAAGGGTTTAAGGGAAAACTTCCCAGCTTTGGGGCAGTCTTCACAAACAGTATATCCAAGAAAGGTCTGATCTCTAATGGTTATGGAAAGACTCAGAAAATAGCCTAATTTTAAGATGGCCAAAGGACATGAACAGAAATGCCACCAAACAGGATGTACAAGAAGTTAAGAAACACTCTAAAAGGTGCTCACCATTATTAGCCATGCCAAAACAAAGCTAGAGGTCAAACAAAAATAAAAGCCTTGCACTGAGTCACGTTCAGACTCACAGCAACCTTCCAGGAGAGAATAATGCTTGGAAAGTGCCACATCTCCGCTGGAGAAACCAGCAGATTCAGCCAGACTTTCAGTCATCAGGAAACAGAACCAGATGCCTTGCTCTGACCTTAGAAAAACACAAATCAAAACTGATAATGAGATGTCTGTTCAGTTTTGTCTAAAATATCGTTGATAAAAAGGTAAAAAGAAAATGCTGGCCCTGATGTGGAGAGAGTCAAACTCTTGTCCACTGCAGGTGGGACTGTAATATGCATGTGCTTCCTAAGCATGAAAAAACAGAACTACTCTTTGATTGCCACCAAACTGATGCGGACACATAGGAACCCTGTCAGACAGGTAGAACTGTCCCCGTGAGTTTCTGAGACTGGATATTTTTACTGGCAACTCCCCCTCCTTTCTTTTCTCCAAGGGAACAACTGGTAGTTTAGAACTGTTCACCTTACAGCTTGCAGCTCAACTTGTAACCACTAGGCCACTATGGCTCCTGTACAACTACCCTATGATCCATCCATCCCACTCATAGGTGTCTACCAAGACCAAACCAGAAGAAATCCATTGCCATCTAGTCAGTTTCAGGCATAGGGATCCTGTAGGGCACAGAAGAACTAGTTTTTCTAAGTCTGCAAATCTTTAAAGGAACAGAGGCACATCTTTCTCTCACAGGGCAGCCTGATGGGTTTGAATTACGGATCTGGCAGTTAGCAGCCAATGCTGAACCCACCAGGGTGTCATCAAGTTTCCTTATGATAGATACCTAATAAAAATTATATGGACACATCTATTCACAACAGTTAAAAAAAACAATCAAGATATGAATGGATAAACAAATTATGATATGTATATACACAATGGAATACTATGCAATGCATAAAGATAAAGAAGAGTCTGGAAAATCTAGATGAATCTGAAAGATGTTTAATGAAATAAGTGAATTATATGAGAATAAACATTCTATGATCCTTTTATATCTTTAGAATAAAAGTTAAGGGTCACTATACTCATAAAAAGCCTAGTACGGCATTTCTCGGGCATGTCATCTCCAAGGGAGCATGTGGGAACAGGTCCTGAATGCAGAGCATCAGAATCACCAACACAGACTCCAGAGAGCAGGATCAACGGCACAGATCTAGCTTTATTACAGCTTTTGCAAGGCTTATGTAGGCTTCACTGACCAGTCAGTTAACTTCTCTCATATACTTCCTGGTTTCCAAACACATTCTTATAAGGTCACAGCTTTGTAGCATGAAAAACAATTGGCCCACACTGTGGGCTATGTGCACTGAGGTGCAGCTGCCTGACTCAGCCCATCAAATTGTCTTACAAGACTATTTCTTCCAATCACATTGCAGGACCAACCATTAAATTGCATTGCAGGACACTATCATCCACTAATATTACAGGATATTACTATCCAATTATATTACAGAATTTTAGCTATGCTATCAGGAAGCTAGAAGTGTTCTGATAGCTGTGTTTCATAGGTTTAAAACAGAAGGTTATCAGGTTAACTGATCTGGGGTCTTATTGTCTCAAGACTGGAGTTCTTTCCAGGAGTCATGGAAATGTGGGCTACCCATCAGCTTCCACCTGACTCAAGACTGGAATATTCCAGGAGAGTTGGAAGCAAGGGTTCGAGCTACCTAAGGGCATAGATTACTACCAAGTGGCTTCAAGATTGCTCCAGGAATCACAGTAACATCTTCCACTTTCTACACCTCTCCCCCAGACACACAGGTCCTACCAAGAACACCCCTACAGGTTCCTTCTTTTCTATTAATTCCAAGCTAAGAACTTGTTAACAATGCTTTGGTGGTCTCATGGTGAAGTCATAAAGGTTGTAGGAATTTTCACAACGCAAGCCCACTCCCAGCTAAAAGGGGTATACAGAAATTCCAAAACAAATTACTGAAGGTAAACCATGACAAAAGCTTTCCTCCAACTTCATCAATAAAGGATAAAAAAGTATCAGCCAAATTAATTACATCAACTCGAGATTGATTAACCTTTATTATGTCTTGCGTCAAATTATGCATAAGTTGAAAAAAATTTTTGATTCCAAAATATAACTTTGCTGGAGCCATAAGGCAGAAGTTGCATCAAGGTAAGTTTGGTATTTGGTCAAACAAATAGTTGTATAGCAGTGGGCACAGTGGTTTTAACGAATAACCAAAGATTGTCTACATCATCTGCTAGACGGCCCACTTGGTGTTGCAATGAGGTTATTCCTATGTGGAGAAGGCAATTAATTTGGTATTGAATGTGTAAGGCTGTTGCCATATTGGTTGATAAACTGTTTAGAGGACTGGCGGTTTGGACAGACTGCTGAAAAGTAACTGCTGCTATAGGAGTTGCTGGGGTCCAGCAAAGGCAGGGAGTGCAAGCTGTGGTGGATGGGCTTGCGCCAAGCATTTCCTCAGTGTACCCATATGAGTACCTTGGGTCTTATATTTAAATCAAAGGTCTTGTGTAGCAAAAGGGACATTATTCGTAAGCTCAGTTGGCATGAGTTTGGGACACAGGGGAAAGGTTCCACTGATCCAAGCATTTTACTAAAAAAAGTGTTATTGCAGTGAACTAAGTTTCTCACTGAAAGGCGGGCAATTGCAACAACTGACATGACCAACTGATGTTGGCAGCCCATACACAAAACCCTATAAAGTCATTAGCTAGCATAAAAGAACCAGTAATACGATGCCAAAACCTTCTTCAGAAGTAGGTGGCCAGGGGCCCCCTAGTGTATTGTTTGTGGAACCAATTATGGGTAATCGAGACCTCCAAAGCACAAACATTAACACAGGTGGATTGCAAACAGCAGCCCATTGCAAAGGAGGAGCATAAACATGAGAGTTAGCAGTGATAATAACGCAAATTAGCAAAGACAGGGCATTATGTGAAGTCTCAGGCTCTTCTGGGGACATATTCTAAGCTTGATGGATTAAGCTCCGCAAACTCTCCCAAGTGACAGGCACTATTCTCTTCTCTCCACGCTCTACTCTGAGGTGATGCCTGTGTTGGCGTCGTGGTCCTCCACAGGGTGTTTGGGAATCCGTTGCCTTTGCTCGGCTCAACCTCGCTCAAGGACAGGCCCTCCATCACTGTGTGTAGGGGGTCCATCGGCGTAGGGTCACACCAATCGGCCACCAATCGGCCAGGCACACACATGGGCTTCTCTGATCCTTCTGGAAATACACAAGCAAAACCTCTTCCCTGGGATAACAATGGATCCAGACCCCTCCACTCATTTGTGGATTGGTTCTTCCATTTGATCAATGGTGGGGTGGGGGGGGGGGGTTCCAGGAGAAGGAGAGGACCCCAATGCATGTATGCAGAAGGAAGGCCGGATTTATCAAATAGCAAAAAAAAAAAATTTAAGTAAATAATGCTTCTGTTAGTCTGTCCTGCAGCCTCTTTCCCCCTACATTGTCTGCCTTTCCAATTTCTTTTTTCAAAGCAGCATGGACATGTTCAACAATACCTTGTACTTGGGAATTTTATGGAATACTAGTGGAATGAAAGATGTTTCAAGATAAACAAACTACAGCAAAAGACGAGCTAGTATAAGCTGGTCCACTATCAGTCTTAATGGCATAAGGAATGCCCATCACAAGCGTGGCAGTTTCGACTGCTGACATGACATCTGCTGAATTTTCTTTCCAATGATCTTGTTGCAGGTTCTTAGAGCTTTTATAATAGCCCATGCATCATTTACATCAAACATACTTGTACACATGTTGCCATCTTCATTTCCAAAATATTTTCTACTTGAGCCCTTGGTATAAGCTCCTCTTCCCCCCTCCTTTTCTTTTTTTAATAAATCATTTTTATTGGGTGCTTATACAACTCCCATCATGATCAATACATACGTACGTACATCAGTTGTATGCAGACCACATTTGCACACTTGTTGCCATCATCACTCTCAAAACATCCTCCCTCCACTTAGGTCCCCAGTACCAGCTCCCCATGTTTCTCCCCCCCTCCCACTTCCCCTCTACCATGAACCCTTAATAGTTTAAAAAATATTACACACTGTCTGATGTGTCCCTTCACCACTTCTCTGTTGTTCGTACCACAGAGAGGAGGTTAAATGTAGAGCCCTGCAATGGGTTCCCCATTTCTACTCCACCCTCCAAATATCACCACTCCCACCACTGGTCCTGAAGGGATCATCTATCCTGAATTCCCCATATTTCCAACTCCAGAGTAAATCCCCTGGTCTAGCAGGATTTGCAGGTAAGATTGTGATCATAATAGAGGGTGGGAGGAAGTATTTGAGAACTAGAGGAAAGTTGCATATTTCAATATTGCTACACTGTACATTGACTGGCTCATCTCCTCTCTGGCTCCTATCTGTAAAGGGATGTCACTTCACCTATTGATGGGCTTTCGGTCCCCAATCTGTACTCCCCCTCATTTATAATGATATATTTTTTAGTTCTTTGATGTCCAGTGCCCATCTGCTGTCCTAATACTAACCCTGTAAGTATATGCATGTTGATCTATTTCACCATCATCATATATAAATATATTCATCTATATACATGCCTGTATTTAGATCATGTTAAAGGCCCTTTACCCCCTAGTTCTTTCTTCTATTTCCCTTTACTTTCCTCTTGTCCCATTTTCATGCTCCGCCTCAATTGGGGTTTTAGTATTTTCTCTCCGTTACATTACTCTTTCTCAATCCTTATTGGGACTCACACCCACATTGTCACTGATTTTGAATCACTTGTTGTTCCCTTTTCCCTGGGCCAGTAAATACCACCTCCTTTCTCCCTGCTTCTCTTCTCCCATGCCACCCCCCAGAACCATTAGTCCCATTATTTTCTCCTCCAGACAGTTCATCCAACTTATCCTATCCAAATAGACCTGCAGCAAGAACAATATGTACAAAAAGAAGCAGGCATCCTAATATGAAGCAACCAAAGAAAATAAAATGATGATAGCAACAACAACAAAAAAAACCCAATGTCAATTATATAAATAAGTAAAAAAAAATAAAAGTATAACAAAATTAAAACCTTTAAATAGTTCAAAGTCTGTTTGTTGACCTCTCTCTTCCTCCCCCTTCATTTGTTCTCATGTGCTCTGGCGAGGCATAGTTCACTCCCCAAGCTGCAGTTTCAGTGCTGACCTCCAAAGCAAACTCCCCAGTGGAGAGAGGCATGGAGTTGGGATTAGGGTTGGTTGCTCATAACACTCCACTGGTATTCCAATCCATGCCATCATGCACCATTCACATCCTAGAACATCAGGTTTAAGTTTGGTGTCTCGTTTCCTGTGGAGATATAAACAATACATTCACCTTGGATGGGTTAGTACCCCATTCCCTCTTGACACATCACAATCAGCAACCCCCTCCCCCGCCTCCCCCCCCCCCCCCC
>PVJH01008760.1:0-35107 GCA_004026705.1 Nesogale talazaci | reverse complement strand
ACTCTGTTTTATGTATGTACCACAGCTTTTTACTCCATTCGTAGTTGATGGAAATTTAGACTGCTTTCAACTCCTTGCAATTGTGAACTGTATCACGATAAACATTGAAGCACAGATGTCTGGAAGAAGTTTGTTTCTTGCGTTTTCTGTGTATTTGCCCAGTATGGGGGTGCTGGGTGGTATTGTAGTTTGATTTCTATCTGTTTTAAATATTGTCAAATCAATTTCCATAATGACTGTACATACCTACAAGCCTACCAGCAGTGTAAAAGAGTTCCTATCTCCCCACAGTCCCTCTGAAAAATGGTAACTTTCTGAGTTTTTTAATTGGGTTATCTTTGAGGGTGTTAGATGGCATCTCATAGTTGTTTTAATTTGTATTTCTCATATGTTTATTGGTCATTTAGATTTCTGCTCTTGTGAAACTTCTATTCAGGTCCTAAAAGCCACCTCCACAGAGGGAAGTTAGTTTTGCTCTTTTTGGAAGCTATCCGGTTATTGTAGATTTTAGTAATAAAGTAATGATTTCTCATTGCTAAAGATGTTTTCCCAGACCATGGGCTCTCTTCTTACCTTCTTGGTGAATTTTATCAATGTACAAATTGAAAGATGTGTTTTTTTCTTCAGTATATCTCACTTGTCATTTGTTCCTCCTCTGTGTTTGTGTGCTTCCTTATTTCTGATAGCCTTTATAATTACTGTGCCAAAGTTCTCAGGTTGATCCCTCATTGATGGCCCTACTAGATTGTGGTTTTACTTCGAAGTATATGAACTCTCTTAAGTTTATTCTAGTGCATGGAGTAAGATAAGGGTCTTGCTTCATTTTTCTACAAGTTGATGTCCATTTTTTCAGCACCACTTGTTGAAAAGGGTATCTGCTTCCCATTTGATATTTTTGGGGACCTTATAAAAGATAAGTTGATTGCATGCTGATGTTTTTATTTCTGGGTTTTCAGTTCTTTTCTATTGGTCTGAATATCTATCATTATGTCAATACCATGCTGTTTTGGGCATTGTGGCTGTATAGTATGTGATAAAGTCAGATAAAGCAAGCCTTCCCACAGTGTCCTTCTTCTTGAGGAGTTCTCTGTTAATTCTGGACTTCTTCCCTCTCCACATGAAGTTGGTAATCATTTTTTCCATTTTCTTAAAGAAAGATGATGGTAATTGTATCAGAATTGCATTAAACTTATATGATGCCTTGAGCAGAACTGACATCTTTACTATATTTAGTCTTCCGATCCATGAATATGGGGTATTTTTCCATTTGTTGCAGTCACTCTTGGTTTCTTGTATTAGTGTTCTGTAATTTTCCTTACATCTTTTGTTTTTTCAGTCAGGTATATCCTTAGATATTTCAATTTGTTCTTGGCTATTGTGAAGGATACCTCTTTTTATCTCCTCTTCTGTGGTCTTATGTGATGTATCTACCAGTCTGATAGACTCCTGATTGTTGATCTTATATCCTATCCCTCTGCCATGCTCTTCTATGGTTTACAGTACTCCCCATGTGGAGCTTTTGTTTTTTTTTTTCATATATAAAATTACATCATCTGCAAATAGCAATGATTTCTCTTCTTCCATCCCAAGGTGAATACTTTTGATATCCTTTCTTTGGCTTATGCTGTTAGCTAAACTCTCCAGTACTAATTAAATATTAAATAAGAGTGGAGACAAGGGACATCCTTGTCTGGTCCCCTTTTTCAGTGGGACTGTGTTCATTTTTTTCTACATTGACTACAACATTGGCTGTTGGTTTTTCATATATAGCTTGTATTGTTTTGAGGAATGTGCCTTCCTTTCCTATCTTGTGTGTCTTAAAGAAGAATTGGTGTTGGATGTTGTCAAATGCTTTTTCCAACTGTATAAACATTATCATGTGGTTCTGATAATTTTTCATGTTAATGTGGCAAATGATATTAATGATTTTTCATATGTTGAACCATCTCTGCATTCTGGGTATGAACCTTACTTGGTCATGGTGAATTATTTGTTCTATATATTTTTGTATTCTATTGGCTAGTATTTTTATTAAAGATTTTTTTCATCAATGTTCATTAGGTATATTGGTCTGTAGTTCCAATTCTGGTGGGCACCTTGCCCAGTTTCATCATCAGTGTTATACTAGCTTCACAGAAGGAGTTTGGGAGTGTGCCATCTTTTTCTATGTTTGGGAGAGTTTGTGTCAGATTAGTGTCAGTTCTTCCCTGAATGCTTGTAGAATTCTCCTGTAGAGTCATTTGGTTCAGGTGACTTTTTTATTGGCAATCTCTTGATAACCTTGTCTATTTCTTCTATAGTTATGGATCTTCTGAGATTCTTGACATCCATTGGGGATAACCTGGGAGGGACTCTTTCCTCCAAGAATTTGCCCATGTCTTCCAAGTTGTTGAATTAATTGGAGTACAATCCTTTGTAGTACTGTGTAATTATCCCTTTGATTTCATTAGGGTCAGTTGTGATGTTCCTTCTTTAATCCCTCATTCTTGAAATTTTTCCCCACATTTATTTGGTTAGGTCTGCCAGTGGCTTGTAAACTTTGAAAATCCTTTCAAAGAAGCAACTTATTAGTGTTTTCCAATGTTTTCTTATCTTCCCTCTTCTAGATCTCAGCCCTGAATTTTATTATTTTTTTTGCTTTGGCTATTAGTTGGATTTTCTTGCTGACTCTTCTATAGTAGTTGTAAATTCTGTGCCAACATAGTTATGAGATGCTCTTCCTTTTTAAGGTGTGCATGTATTGCCATGAAACTTCCTTTGATTATAGCCTTTGCGCTGTGTCCCATAAGTTTTGGTATGTCTTGTTTACATTCTCAATGGTTTCTAGAAATTTCCTAATCTCATCTCTGATCTGGGCCAGTAAGCACTTCTTTTGCAATAGACTAGTTGCTCTTGTTTCCTTCATCTTCCTTTTGTTGATCTCCACTCTTATGGCACAGTGGTCTGAGAGAGAAGTCTGTTTGATAACAATGTGCTTGAATTTATGTAGATTCATCTTCCACCCTGGCATGTGGTTTATCTTTGAATATGTGCTATGTGGGCTTGAAAAGAATGTGCATTTTTTGGATTTAGATGAAAAGCTCTGTGGAGATCTATCAAGTCAAATTGTCTGATTGTAGTGTTTAAATCTTTAGCCTCCTTGTTGTATTTCTTTACCTGATATCTTTTTTCATCTTTTGGAGCCACAGAAGGCTGGTGGCCATCTACTCCAGAGTAGAGCACCATAAATGGTGGATGGGACTGCCTGTATCAGGAAGATCAGCATGGAGTCTTGGCAGTAAGTCCTGCAACAGCTCAGAACTCAGACCTTTGACATTCAAATAGCCCTGTGCCATGCAAGGCACAAGGCAGGCGGGAGGAAGATTCCTCAGTCTGATGGATCCCCAGAAGACATCTAAGAGCTCTCTCCAAAACACAGGCTGTAATTATCCTGTAAGAAATTGGTCATAAAATACCCAGGTAGGGGGTGAGTGGGCTTCCCAAGTCTCAGGCTACTCTGCACAGGATAGAGCGCTCCCAGGTAGTTGTAGCAGGTGCAGTTTCTGTAGGCTGAAGGAGTGGTCTGACCTGTGAACCAAATTGGAAAAGACTAGGAGTCAACACCAAGAAACCAGATTTGCTGAAATCATGGAGGGATGGAGAGAAGTGTCGGAACCCAAAGCAACCACACAATCGGGCCCCAATTCCTGAGCAAGAGGTTTGAGGTTCACTTTCAAGGACCTGAGTCAGAATGACTGCGCCCCAAAGACAACTCAAAACAACAGTAGCGATGAGAAAAAAAGATTACTGGCAGTCCCAGTCCCTTACTCTCTTCAAACTGAGCTACTTCTAAAATTCTTTTCCAGGTATGTCTGTCTCATATTTGACCCCGTGGGATCCAGAAGCAAAGTTCTAAATCTCGCTCATGAAAAGCCTCAATGTGCTTTTCAGAAACTTTTACATGTCGGCTCTCTAGAATCAATATGTTCTGCTGGGTTTGCTGAGTTTGAGAGGACAAATTACCCATTGATAGAGTGGCCCACTCACCTGGAACAGGTCCAGCATGCAGGGAAGTTGAGGTTGACTGAGTCGCCAACACAGACTCCAGAGACCAAGCTCGAGGGCACCGATCTAACTTTATTACAACTTTTGCAAGGCTTATATAGGTTTCATTGACTAATCAGATAACTTCTTTGACGTACTTCATGGTCATAAGCACATCCTTATAAGGTCACAGATTTGCAGCATGAAAAATGATTGCTCACACTGTGGGCTATGTAAATGAGGTATACCTGGCTGAGTCAACCTGTCCAATTGTCTTACAAGACTATTTCATCCAATCACATCACAGGACCAACCACCAGTTGCATTATAAGACACTATTGACCAATAGTATTATAGGGTCTTACCATTCAATTATATTACAGGATCTTAGCCATGCTTTGGGGAAATGCACTAGAAGCATTCTGATAGACTGTGTTTTAGAAGTTTAAAGTGCAAGGTTATCAGGTGAGCTGATCTGGGGTCTTATTGCCTTAAGACTGGAGTTCTTTCCAGAAGTCATGGATACACAGAAGCTTCCACCTGACTCAAGACCAGAATATTCCAGGAGACTTGGAAGCATGGATTCCAGTTACCTCAGTGAACGTATTACTATCCAGTGACTTCAAGACCACTCCAGGAGTTGCAGCAGCATCCTGCACTTTCTATTCTTCTCTCCCAAATCCCCAGATCCTGCCAAGAATGCCCATATAAGAACAGATGACTTCACCTTTATCTGATAGGCTAGCAGGTATGCTTAGCTAACACTTTCTAATGCTTATCCAACACCACCATTAAGATTAAAAAAGTGTATTCAAAGAATAAAGTTAAAAGACTTTTTGAAGTCTTTTTTAAGCCCTTTCCTGTAAATATGTGTAAATATACATATGAATAATGTTCATTAATAGTTACCACAGAAGTACCAGGGAGAAGAGGAACTCACTCTAGATTTCAGATACTTGTGTTTTGTTTTATTTTTATCTATTTCTACTACCTTTATAGAAGGTCATTTTATTGGGTGCTCACATAATTATTATTACAATCCATACAGCAACTTTATCACACATATTTGTACATATATTTCATCACTTTTTCTTGACATTTACTTTCTATTAGGCCCTTGGTATGAGCTCTTCTTTTCTTCCCTTCTTTCCCCCACCGCATGGCCCCTTCATAGATTATAAATTATTATTATTTTCATATCTCCCACCAACTGCTCTCTCTGTTCCCCTCTGGTTTTTGTTGCTCTTTCCCCTGGGAATGTGCTTGATTATGTGCCAATCATTGTGATTGATTTCCTTCTTTTTCCCCTCCTCTCCCCTTCTTTCCCCTACCCTTTTGATATCACTATTCCTATTCCAGATCCTGGATTCTGTGTGTTGTGGGCTTTATCTCTTGTCTATACCTCTGTGCATGTTCCACTACAGTGCAGAGAGAAAGGCAGCTTTAGGGTCATGACAATAAGGTGGTAAGGAAGCCTCAAGGAAACAGGAATATTGTGAGCTCCATTGGTGCTGTGCGGAACTCTGATTGACTCATGCCTTCCCTGTGACACCTAAGTGAGGAGATGTTCCACTGTCTAAAATGGGCTTTGGATCTCTCCTGCAACTTCCTTCATTCTCAATAGTGTGCTTTTATTTGTTTGCTATGAATCTTCTGATGCCAGGTACCTGGTCCCAATGACACTGTATGATCTCCTTGGCTTGTGTGCTTCTTTCACAAGGACATCTTGCTTTGCTGTTAGATGACCATGTGTTTAACTTCAAGGCTTTAAGATAACAGAGGCTATAACTTTCAATAGCCTGGAACCTTCACTTTCTTCACCACATTCGTTTATGTACACATTTTGTCTTCAGCATGTGGGAGGTGGGGAGGTGGGGAGCATCACAAAAATCCAATTTGTTAGAACAGAGTGTTCTTGTATGGAGGAAGGGTATGAGCTGAGACACAAGGTCTGTCTACAAGCTCAGTGTATTGCCTTATAAATGTGCATGCATAGGCTAATACATCTATTTTTATAGATTAATGTATTTACATAAGTACACACCTCTGTTAATACCACTATCTCTATCTTTACTTTCTTTTGGCCTTCCTTCTGTCCCACCATCACATTCTCTTCTTTCATGTCTTAGTACTTCTTCTCAGCTAGATTTCTGTTGCTCTAATACCCACAAGATCTCTACAACCACCTTTTTGCCTTTAATTCCTTAGACAAGTTTTTCCCTTGTCTATGATGTTGTTTTCTCACCACACCTTTCCATCAATCAGCTTTTCTCCTCAAGACCCTCCATGGCCATTGACCCTGTTGCTTTCTACCTGAGCTTGCTTCCTTCCCATGCCTGTCTTATATAAATAGACAAACCAACAATGTCCTAGAACACAAATATGAAAACAAAGGCTTGAAAAAGGGAAAGGGGAAAGGAAGAAAGAAGAAGAAAAACAAGTGGAAAAAAAAACCCATACCTAGTTTCAGGTCTGTCCACTGACCTTTATGATTCTCTCCTCCCTGGTCCTGGGGGAGTTCTAGGGACTGCCCCTACTTGCTTGAAGTCTATTTGGGGAGCTCTTTAGGGGGTTTGTATTTTGGCTTTACTCCAATTGCTGATCTGTTATATTCCCTTCTTGTTTTGTCCCACTGCAGGGGTTTCAGACCACAATATCTCCCAACCGGTTGTCCTTATTATTGTTCTCTATTGCAGTACACGCCGGTTAGTGGACATGTCTTGAGTGGTTGGCAACCCTACAGTCCTCTCTGTGCCTTAGCAATTCCATGCAGGAACAACATCCTCCAGGTTTGGTGTACCAATACAGAGTCTAAGCTGACTGATCTCCTCTTTTTTCTTGTTGGTTTGCTTCCTTGTGGGCAAGGTAAGTCAGCTCCTTTCCCCGACCTGAAGTTTTAGTGTTGTTCTCTGTAGCACATACTTCTAAGACAGAGATGAGTTTGGCCCTGGTTGTGGCCAAAGGGGTAGCCCAATTTTTTCATGCAATCCTCTATGTAGTTACTTTGCCCTCCTACTTTGGTAAGTCATAGTGGTGTCTGTATGCATATGCCCAATTCAGTGGAGACATAACAAGTACTCTTCCCCACCCCCCAGGTGGCTTGGTGTCCTGCTCCCTTCATGGCATTATCTCGATTTCTCTGTCCCCCTTTCTACCTCCTTCTTCCCACCTCTCCTCTTCTTTATGTTATATTCACATATACCTCCTTGGATTTAGTGTGACTTCCACCTGACTGTCTTTACCTCCACCCATATATTGTGAGATAAGTGGGTTTTCCTCTCTATCTACTGTACTGTTTATACTTATCTAATGTTTATACTTATCTAATGTGTAATGTTTGTACTTTTGTTATTGGCTGATCTCACTTAGTATAATTCCCTCCAGTTCTTTGCATGTTGTCTGTAAATACGTATAGTTTCACCTCCTCCTAACCCAGTTGGATACCTTTAATGTCCTTCCACTGCCTTATATTGTTAGCTAGGACCACCAGTATGCTACTGAATAGAAGTGGGAACAAGTAGTATCCTTTCTCAGTGGGGTTGTTTTTGTCTTTTTTCCATGGACTATGATGTTGGCTATTGATTTTTCATGCATAGTTTGTATGTGTGGCAGTCATCTGCTTATGTTAATTTTATAATTGAAATGTAGGGGTGGAGTCTGGCCTGTTAATCAGGAGAAAGCCATTGAGTAGCTGATGAGGCCTCTGTGTGGGCATGGCTTTCTCCTGAGACTCCTGGGAAATCTCGCGGTATTTTCCTCATGAAGATGAGAAGCTATCTTCCCCAGTTGTTGGGAGTTAGTTTCAGAGATGATTAACCATAGGCAACACAGAATGGTGGTGGCTGGGAGGCTAGAGTAGCCGGTGGAGAGACCACACGGCTTAGCCCTGATGAAGACAGAACTCTGAAGCTGGAGTGGCATGCTGTTGATGGACCCGAGTCCTGGAAGCGAGGAGCCATGGGGAGACCCCTGCCAGCGCCAGAATTCTGCACCCACTGACCTGTGACTTCCTGAGTCGGAAGCAGACTTTATAGACTGACTTCACGCATATGGGTTATTATTGGACTTACGCCTTTGCACTGGACTGGATTGGGATGCCTTCTTAGGGTCACATTTCTTTTGTATATAAACCCTTTCCTTATACCTATATGTGTGTCTCTGAAATTTGTTCCTCTAGTCTACTCTGACTAACAGTATGCATGAGGAAGTTTCCTGTCTTCTTGAGTGTCTTAATTAGGAATTGATGTTGGATATTGTCAAATGCTTTTTTTGCATCTGTTGATATTATCAAATGGTGCTTGTGCTTTTTCTTATCAATGTGGTATATAATATTGATGGATATTTGGATGTTAAATCATGCTGGAATCCATGGTGGATTATATATTTTTATATACTTTTGTATTCTATTGGCCAATATATTTTAAGGATTTTTGCATCTATGTTCAACAGTAGTTCATTCTGTAGTTCTCTATACCTGCAGGATCCTTGCCCTGCTTGGGTATCAAAGTTGTACTGGCTTCATAGAATGCGTTTGGGAGCTTGCCATCATTTTCTCTTCTCTGGAATAATTTTTGGAGGATAAGAGTCAGCTCTTCCCTGAATTCTTAGTAGAATTCCTTTGTGATGCCATTTGGTCTGGAGGGTTTTTGTTGTTGGTAGCTTCTTTATAACCATAATTATTTCTTCTTTTGGTATAGGTTGGTTGAGCTTCTTGACCTTCATCTATAATCTTGGGAGGAATTGTTTCTGCAAGCATTTATTCATGCCTCACACATTTTTTAATTCATTAAGCGTAGTCTTTCAGAGTACTTTGTGATTATCCTTTCAATCGCATTGGGGTTTATTGCAATTTCCCGTTTCATCCCTCATCCTGGCTATTGATGTTTGCTCCCTCCTTTCCTTGTTTAGGTTCACCAGAGGTCTGTCAGTCCTGTTAATACTGTTAGAGAAATAGCGTTTTGCTGCAGTAATCTTTTGCATTGCTCTTTTGTCTTCCCACTGGTTTAACTCTGCCCTGATTTTTAATATCTCTTTTCTTTTGCTATTGGAAGAGTTATTCTATTGACTCTGTTCTAGTTGCTGGAGGTTTTGGGATAGCATATCAATTATAATTTTCTCTTCTTTTTTATTACATCCATTTATTGATATCAAGCTACATCTAATAACTGCCTTTGCAGTGTCCTATAGGTTTTGATATGTTGTATTCTCATTCTCATTCATTTCTATAAACTTCGTAACCTACTTTGTAATCTGGGCCAGACCTATTCATGTAATAGATGATCATTATTCATCCTTCAATTATTTATCCTTGTTTTTCTCGTTGTCGTTTCATTAATCTCCACCTTTACAGTGTGGTGATCCAAGAAAGATATCTAAGTAATTTCTACATGCTTGAATTTAATAAGATTGGACTTCTGTCCCAGCATGTGGTCTATTCTCAAAGATGAGCCATGTGCACCTGAAAATAATGTGAACTGTTTGTATTTGGATGGAAATCTTTATAAATGTCTATCAGTCTAGTTGTCTAATTATAGTTTTTAGATCTATAATCTCCTTGTGGAGCTTCTTTCCCAGTGATCTACCTTTCTCTGATAGTGGTGTATTGAATTCACCTATTACTATTGCATCTGTGATTTTTGAGTATTTTGATTAATTTTATCAGTCTCTTGTTAGGAGCACATATATTTAATATGCTTACTCATTCCTGCTTTATTAGTCCTTTGAAAATTAGAGTTCCTGCTAGTTTCTTTTTATGATTTCAACCTTAAGGTCAATTTTTTCTGAGAATAGGATTACAACCTCTGTTTTTTTAAAGCTGAAATTTGCATGGTTTATTTTTTTTCAGACTTTTATTTTTAGTCTATTTTTTGTCTGCACATTTAAAATGTGTCTCTTTCAGACAACAGATTGTTGGATTATGTTTTCGGAGCCAGTCAGTCTTCTAGCCTTTTTTTAAATGTATGAATTTCAACTGCTGGAATTCAGAGTTATCATCACAATCTGTATATTTATTGCTGTCATCTCCTCCCTTTTGTTTTGGTGCTTCCTTATCTCCCTTCATACCAGTGTGCTGTTGATGTGCAGGGATTAATCCTTGCTTTCTTTTCCCACTGAGGCTATTTTATCTTGGTAATTATTTTTGGCACCTTGGCTTCTCAATGGTATTGTGCTATATGGTGGTCTTCTTGTGCTTGGTAGATATTGGTCCTCTGACCATAGTGAGTTGACCAGTAACTTCCAAAGGGTCAGGTGTCTTGCAGTGTATTCTTTTAATTTTCCTTTGTCCTGGAAGACCTTTATCTCCCTATCTATGCTAGTGGATGATTTGGTAGGGTAGAGGATACTTGGGCAGTTGTTTTGTTCTTTCAGCTTTAGAAGATGCTTACTTCATTCTCTTCTTCTCTTTATGGTTTCTGCTGATAGGTCTGAACAAATACTTAACTGAGACCCCTAGTATGTGACTGTTTTCCTCTCTCTGGCTGCTCTTAAAATCTTCTCTTTTTCCTCTGTGCTGAATATTTTAACTATGTTATGTTTTAGTGAGTTCTCGGTGTCCTCTCCACTTAATATATGAATGTCTGATGCTCATTCATTATGTGGGAAAGTTTGCTTTCAGAAATTCCCTCGCTAATTGAGCTGTTGATTTGTTCATTTTATCCTGCTGCAGTAGACCATTTATTCAAATATTGTTCCTCTTCATAGTATCTGCAATGATATCAGGTTTTCTTCTGCTTCTTTTATTGTTTTCTTTCACTTCATTTGCTGAAGTCTGCCTGAGTGTCTTTGAAATCGCTCATACAGTTCTATGCCTCCTCTAGTCTATTCATCAAATCTGTGATCTTGTGGGTAGCATTTATTACCTCATCCTTGAGCACCCATAGTTCCCTTCGGTGAGTGGACCTCATCCCTTCTATCGTGGACATAATCCCCTCAATTGTGGACTTCATTTCCTCTATCATTGCATCCTTATACTGGGTTGCTTCCCTCAACAATTGTATTGCTCCAAGCAGTCTTCTGAAAATTTCTTTTTGTGGCAGATCCATGTCTGTTGCTTCTGAGCACCATGTGCTCCACTGTTGTGTTTTGTCTTTCTGATTTTTTCTGATGAGTGTGATGTGGTATGCTGTTGTTTCCATGGCACCTTTGTCAAGGTGGGCACCATGTTTCTGGGAGGCCAAAGAACCCTGAACTCTTTCTCTGTTTTACTGATAAGGCTATTTTCAGGAGTTGTCTGTGGCATGCTATGGAAGGGGATCAGACTGTTTTGTAGGCAGAGTTCTACAGCAAATCAGTGACCACTGATGGTGAGGAATCTTAGTGAGTGGTGTGGGGCTGGTGTCCTTATGCATGCCCCTGGACTGCTTTGAACTGGTCTGTCAGGCCACAATTTGTAGCCTTTTGTCTTATTTTATTATTTAAATTTTAGAGGTGCTTAAAAGAAGATGCATTTGGGGAAAATCTCACTACCAGGGAGAGGTTGCTGATCGGAGGAGGGAACAACTTCCCTGCTCTGTTGTGGGTGTCAAGGAAGAGCCTCCACAGGGTAGAAGTGTCTGGCACTGGTAGGGGCAGCTGCAGGTGGTGAGCATCATGCTGACGTGGAAGAGGTCACTGCTGTTAATGGTGCCAGGATTGGGGGGGGGGGCTATGTGTGCAATGATAAGACTGAGGGTAAGCAATCAGTAGGCATTGACTTCATTGGGGTCTGTGGGAGTGTGACAGTATGGACCAGGACATCTCAGGAATTGGGTCGCTTTTTCGTGGGTTCAGGAGCCAGACTATATGTTCTTCATGGGGCTGAGATGCTAAGGAAGTGCTGAGCTGCCACAGATGCAGGGGCCCCCATGAGTTGTGGTATAGACCACTGTGGGCAGGGAACAGGACTTCACAGGGTTAGAAGGCTTTCAAACTCTGTTTTCTTGCGAGGGGCCCCATCAATGTCAGATTACCCATCCTTCTACAAGTAAACTGCAGCTCAGTTCCTGGGGCCCTCAGTGAATGGAGGGAGAGACCAGAGCTTGTCTGTTGATTGCCCCTATGTGGTGAGAAGGGAACCATGGGAGAAAGAAGCATATCTCTTATAGGAGTGCTGTGAGTTGGCAGATGCTGAGCAGGATCCTGCTCTGGCTGTGTGAACCTTGACAGGGGAGCCAAGCAACTCCTGACAAGGCCTGGGGGTGGGATGGAGCAATTGGTGTGTGGCAACTGGAGCAGCTGTGGTGACATGCAGGATCAGTCCAGTCACAAGAGTTGAGACATCCTAGGAGACAGTTCTCAGACATCTGGGTACTCCAGTGTAGGGAAAAGTCATGAGCGAGTCCCCACATGCACAGGGGACGCAGAGCAGTTTGTCATGAGGATCCCCTCACTTACCAGAATCCTCTCACTCATCCTCCTGCACACAAGGTCCACTGTACCAGAGGAGCTCTCAGTATGTGCCACTTCCCTGGGCACCAGCTTGACTTCCCCCCCTTCTTGTTATTTTTGATGAGGTGAAAAGCAGTATTAAATGTGGATGTGAATCTTACCAACTTATAAAGCCAACAAGCATAGTTTCACCATTTTGTAAGTGAGCAGTTCAAAATGAGGATGTTTGATGCTTTGATTCCGTCTGAGGACTTTGAGAGAGAATCTGTTCCACAAACCTCTTCTATAAACGACTAACAATTCTTTGTGTTCATTGCTATTTCGATGCATCACTTCAATACCTGCTTTCATCTTCACATGACCACCTTCCCTTGTGTGCTCCTCTGTAGCTACTTTCCTCTTTATAAGGAACCACTCAGATTATATTAGCATCCACCTTCTTCTATTAGTCTGAAATAACTGATGATATATTAAAAAATCTACTTCTGAGACAGGTCACATTCACAGTATCTGGAGGTACCACTTGAAAACATATTTGTGATGACACAATTCAATCTATTAAAGGTTCCCAGGAGAGAAATAGAAGATAGAATTTCAATTGAAGTGTCAGATTCAGCCTGCTCATTTGGAGAACATAAATCTCACCATGGTACAAAGGTTTGGGGCTTCTCCCATCCCACATTATCAGTCACTGACTTGAGAGTCCACATCACTCCAAATCATACCACTGTTGAAGATCCATCCTGTGAAACTATCAGAAACTATCTTTTGGAAATCAATCGCACAAGATCTCTAGGACAAACACACATGATAAAAAGGATTAGTGATATCTGTGGGAAACACAAATAGGGCTGACAATGCTTTTTACAAAAATGAGTGAGTCAGTGATCAATATATGTCAACAAAGAAAGAGATTAACAATAAAGGAAATATCTAGAGCAAGATGTTGGGCCTCATACATTGAAGGTTCCCAAAGTGCGGTAAACCCTGCGGAAAATGGAGATGATCCTAAGAAAGGCCCAAGGTTGGAACTGGACAGGTTAGAAGAGGTTGACTGAAGAAAATCAAGGTAAGAATAAGTGTCCACACCAGGAAGTGCTGTTGCTTAGATTATTGTGTGACTACATTTCTTTTATTTTGGATACATAACTAGAATTAACATTATATGTGGATGAGACATCATGATACTTTTCACAAGAAAGGCAACTAAGTTTCCTTTGCTTAATTTAAATTGTCTGCAATAAGAATGAACTTTGGAAGAGACTGAATTTTGCTTTGTGTTAAACATTAAGCAATATAAAAATTCAGAAGGACAATAAGAGATGATTTTTCTAATTAAGGAAATACTTGAAGTGAATGGGAGAGTGTAATCCTATTCATGCTTTTTAAACTCATCCTGTTCCTGAAAATTGTTCTTTAATGTTGGTATGCATAGATAGTACACTCCATAGATAAATATTTAGCTAACTGATGCTAGATATTAGTGATACCTAGTTAGCTACACATTTCACACAAATTTTATTTACAGATATTTTAGAACTAAACTCAATTGGTTCTCTCTCTCTCTCTCTCTCTCTCTATATATATATATATATATATATATATATATATATATCTCAATATCCAAATCACATGACCTCATATGTAACCTATAGTGCAAATTAAATGATGCATATCTATTTACATTTTCAGTTTTGCCAACAGAATAAATTTACCAGCACATTACAATTAAACATAGAATTTGAAGACATTCATGAGCATCAGTCCTCCAAATTGGTGAAAATTGATCATTTTCTCATCAGACCTTGAATTTCAGGGAAGAATTGAGAACAGTGATTATCTAGTTGAGTAATAGAGAATAGTTTATCAATTCTGATGCGCTTTGGCCTATGGTATCCTTGAGAAATTCCTAAAAATCTTAAGAATTAAATGGCCATTTCTCAGACTCAGTCAAAAACAAAGAACTCATTGATCATCAAGGCTATATAGTTTTGAGTAAATCATGCACTTCATTTAGTATTTCTTTTGGTGGTTATTTACAAAGTCACACACAGAAAAAAGCTCTGAATTTGAGTTGAGTTTTGAGCAGAAACAAACTTTATCAGAGTTATAGAGATTGACATCACAAGCAATTCCATTGAGTCCTTAAGACTCAATGACTGAAATTATCTTAGAAAAATCTATATTGAGAACAATATAGATTTTGCTGGCAAAATGTTTATAAGCTTATTCAGCATAAACCTGTCCAGTTTTAGATCTGAAAACTGTCTGATAAAGCCGATAACCCTGACTTGTTTGAAAGAAAATTGTGGGCTTGGTCCTAATCAAAACTGCATCCACCATACAATTGGCCAGATAAAGATAAGCCTGGGTATATCAATCAGGATTTAGGTGAAGTTAAACCATCTAATTGAGAGAAGCATCCCCAACAATGCCTGCAAACTTGACTATAGTTTGGAGGGTAATTCAGTATGCTGCAATGTTTTATTCTGCTGTATAAAATCAGAACTGACATGAAGGAACCTAACAACTAATAATCATAATAAAACCTGTCAGGAATAGAACATAATAGAAGGTTAATCAAATATATCAGTAAAATAGATTGACAAATCTAATTTAATAATAAAAGTTTATAATTAAATAGTAATCAAGAATTAAATTTTAGGTACATGTTTAGAATATCAGAGTCAGAAGAAGTGAAATAAAGCAAATGCTTGTTAATAATTTCATCTTATTCAGAGAATCATCAGAGATATTAAATATATTTCAATATTGTAGAACATTTAAGTAGATGTCTTGAAAGTTTTAAAAATGATTAAATGTATACAATTTTGTCTAGCAAAGAAAAAATAGAAGTGTGCATATTTAATCAAAACAACAGGAATCAGTTGGAAGAAAGAAATAGATACAATGGCAAAAAGAGTGCATCAAATGACATAAAGAGGACCAATTATATCACTAAAAACAAATATAAATGGATTGACTATATCTATCAAAAGCATACATCAATAATATTTTTAAGTTAATTTTGAGATTTTTTACTAAGTAGAATAGCTACAAACACAGAAAATTCTTAAATTTCTTGAATAACTTTTGCTCAACCTTCTGTCATTAATATCTTACATAATCCTGGTATATGTACTCAAACTAAGACACGAATATTGTTCTCAGGTGTTATCCAGTTGCTCCTGATGCATACTGACCTAAGGTACAACAGAACAAGACACTGCTGGTCATGTTGTAGCCTCACAGTTGCTGTCATGTTTGAACTCATTTTTGCACCCACTCTGTCAATCCAGGTCTTCCATCATTTGGTTATTCCTTACCTTTACTAAACATAATGTTATTTTCTAGAGACTTGATCCTCCTTATAAAAAGTGCAAAGTATGGGAGCCAAAGTCTTATTCATCATCCTTGCTTCAAAGAAACATACTGGCTGTACTTCTTCCAAACAGACTTGTTTATTCTTTTGGCAGTCTGTAGAACTTTTCATATTCTTCACCAACACCATAATTTAAATGTATCAGTTCTTCTACAATTGACATTATTCACTTACAACTTTTATGCATATGAGACCATTGAAAATATCATGGTGCTAAGTTACCTTGTACAACTTTGCTTTGGTGTATATTAAGAGATCTTGACAGCATAATTCCCATCCCACCCACAACCTCACCTTTTACAAATTCTATTAATTCACTTATTTTGTTCATAAGCCCATTCGACATTGATTGTTGCATTTAGTCAACATGTCTTCTCAGATGCCTATGTTCATTGGCAGTTTCATTTTTCACACAATATATTTATGTAGATCATGGATATTTCTTTTGCAGAATGTACTTCAATTTCATTTTGCCTAACAATTTATTTTGAAAGGAAATCCCAGGTGCGCTGACAGCATTATTAAATGAGGGTTCAAGGAATTAATGAAATATCAATGATAATGTTACAAAAAAAACCTTGTAGCACTGGAAGCACTCACTAGGCTATTCCAAAAATTTACAAGACAACTGACTAGAAGAAGTCCACATAAAATGATCCTACACAATCCATAAATTATCAAACAGTAAATTTATATTGTCCTCAAATAAAAATTTGCTGAAGATAACTCAAAAATACATAAAGATTAGTGCGTGCAAGAAAAGTAAACAAACCTGTCTCAAAAGAAGTAGAGCCTGACTATTCCTTAGAGGTGAGGGAGACAAGGTAGATGGCAAGATAGAGCAGTTGCAATGATGGGTTAAAACATAAAACTTCTGAGGATGACGTGGGACCAGGCAGTGTTTCCTTCTATTATAAAAGAGTGAATATTGGAACTGATTGGCTGGGGGGAGGGAAAAAAAGAGCTGATTGGGTGGCATCAACCACAACAAAATTGTTTTTAAGTGAAGTGGTTTTTGAATGAGCAATTAAATGAACCAAACGCAAGAAAAACTTGCAGCAATTTTTATAAAGAGACTTTATAATTTCTAAGGCAGAATTATTAGGTGTGGCAGTTACATGATCTGGTGTCAATTTGAAAGGATTTTGAGTGAAGAGGTGGAGTCTGTCCTGTCAATCAAGATATAGCTAAAGAGGCCTCTTTGTGGGCATGGCCTTCTTCTGAGAATTCTGAGAACTATATTTTCCTCCTTGGAGGCAGGAGACATTTCTCTCTGCTCACTCCCTGAGAGATGTTCTACTGACAAGATACAGGGCACTGCACTGATAGACCCTGTGCCCTGGGAGTCGAAGCAGCCAGTGCTGAGATGCTTACAAGGCCACTGAATTCACAGGACTTCTCACCTATGGCCTGTGGTCTTCCCGCATTAGGAATCATTGCATGTGTATTGTGAGTCTGAAGAAGACTTCATAGATTGATATTGGACATATGGGATGATATCAGATTTATAGGGACTTAATCTGGACTATGCTGGGATGTTTTCTCAATATTCAAATGCTCTTCTATATAAAGCTCTTTCTTATACATTTATGTGTCTATGAATTTGTTTCTGTAATCGACCCAGATTAACACATTAGGCATTCCCTCTTAATGAGTCTTATTTTCTCCAGTTAATTAATTGTAAATTATATTTTTAGCTGACAATTTTAGAACATCTGATCCAAAATAAAATAAAACAATCTCAAACTGGTGTTTGATGGAAAAGCAAGCAGACACAAAGCTGCTGTTCGGGGCCAGGTTCTCAGCCACAGAAGTCATTTCTAAAAGCTCTGTGGTGGGAAATTACAGTCCCTAGAGAGACACAGATGAAGTGATTACTGTTAAGTGGTCTATCCCCCTGCTACATTAGCAGCTGTAACAAGGACTTGAAAGAACATCCCCTGACTGGTGGAAATGAGGCATTAAAACAGTGAGTGTGTGAAGCAAAGGTTCTGAAATTGATTGTAGTGATGAATGCACAAATCTTCTTAATATGATCGAATGATTAAATCATATAATACATGGGGTATATGCCAAGGAAACAACTTAAAAAAAAAGACAATAATATAGGAACCTACAACCAACTCTTCAGACTCTTCGAAAAAAATCCCTGCCTCTTAAAACTGTTTATTTCACAAAAAATGTATTTCTTCTATGTGTCATTCAGAGTAAAGGATGGAATGCTAACTGTGATAGGCAGATTTGTTATGCCAACATGGCCACAGAAGATTGGTGGATCCTTTGTGATGGCATGACCAATCAATACATGGGATGAATTGAAGGGCAGAGATAGGAAGGGCTCAGCAAGTCCCATCCTCTCTCTCTTGCTTTTGGATCTTTTGACCAGACAGCTGCTTTGTTCGTCTTGTGCCTCGACCTTCAAGCAACACTACCCGTGGGACACCTAATCATGGACTGTGGAGCTGTGAGTTGAAGATACTTCAAGCCCTACTTCACCACGCTCCTGGGATGTACATCTCTTGAGCTGGGGACTGTTGGACTCTGTCATCTGGCTGACTGTTGATGATCTGCTTTGCTGTTTGCTGCCTGTGACCAGATAGTCTGAATTGCTCTACAGAGGACTACTCAGCGGCCCCCAAGACTTGAAGGACTGCCAGTCTTCTAGCTTTCTCACGCAAGTGAGTTGCACTGAGCAATTTGGACTGCTTTATAGATTACTTAACGGTTTCTTTCTTATCTTATATACTTTTTTCTATACAAATATATAAAGAGAATTACTAGTGTCCTGGTTTTATTTCTCTAGAGAACCCTCTCTGACACACTAACTGACCAATAAAATCTATATTCAAAGAGGTAATTGCTAAAGTTTCTGTAATCTGACCGTATTTCTTTCTAAACAACTGAGGGCACTTCCTAAGGCCACCTCACTGTCAATGATATTAATTGAAGTGCCATTTGGAATTTACTGAAAAGGGTTTCAAGTGGCAGGCAGAAGATGAGAAAGGGGTCTTAGGAAAACCAGCATTACATGCATTACATCATCAGCTGAGGAAATATTTTATTTTCTGTTATGTTACCTAGGAAATGAAATTTGAATGGCACTTGAGTATTTTCTATTACAAAATATCTATACTTTTTATGTCACACTTGTTATACTTCTAGTTGAGTTCTAGGTAAAATTCAAGGCACTATTATAAAATATCTAGTTGTTCAGTTATATTAATCAATTAATCATGGCATCTCCAGGGACGGTATCATCAAGTGTGGTAACTTGTGTCACCTCTGAGCTCTGTGAAAGGTACCAGAGAATTCCTGTCCCAATACACACACACACACACACACACACGCGGACAAAACCGTTCAACCAATCTCATCCAGGGTCTTCCACTTTTACTCTGTCCCTCGATTTAACCAATTATGATGTCTTTCTCCAGGGACTGGTCTCCCCTGACAATATGTCCAAAATATGCAAGACCAAGTTAAAAATCATACCATCCTTGCCTATAAGGAGAACTCAGATTACACTTCTTCCAAGACAGATATGTGTGTCCTTTCAGCAGTCCACGCTACTTTAAATATTCTTCTCAGGCACCACAGCACACAGTGTGTATGTTCCATGTCCAACTATTACATACATCTGAACCAATTCAAAACACCATTACTTGGGTCAAGCACACTTCAGTCCTCAAAATTATATCCCTGCTTTTTAATATTTTGAAGAAATCTTGTGCAGCAAGATTATTCAATGAAATGCATCTTTCAGTGTCTTGTTCGCTATCTCCATGAGCACTGATCGTGGATCCAAACAAGACAAAACCCCTTACAGCTTCATTCTTTTCTTTAGTCCAGTTTGGTCTTTTTGACATTGAGTTATAATCACACTAAGAGCTATAATCCTTCATCCTCAGCAACCAGCGCTTCAAATCCCCTTTGTTTTCATCAAAGTGTATGTCATCTATATTTAGCAGCTTGTTAATAAAACTTCCTCCAATCCTGGTGCCACTTTCTTCTTCATGTAATCCAGCCTCTTTGATTTTTTGCTCAGCATACAGATTGAATATAGTGACAGGACACAGCACTGACATGTACTTTTACTAATTTTAAACCAGGTAGTATTCCCCTGTTCCGTTAGCACAACTTCCTGTTTATCAGTGTATATTCTTCATAAGCACAATGAAGTGTTTAGAAATTCCTGTTTTTCTCTAGGCTACTCATAGCTTGTTATGATCCACACAGTTGAATGAATTCCTTTGCACAGTGAATAAAATTATTCTCAAGATGATTGTGGTAGTGGTTATACAAATATTAATATGATTGATTAATTTATATGATATGTGAAGTATATATATATACACACACACCATAAAGCTATTTTTAAAAACATTTGAAAAACAAACAAGCAAACATCATTCTGGTATTCTCTGCCTTCAGTCAAGATCTATGTGACACCAGCAATGATATTCCTTGTCCTATGTCCTCTTCTGAATCGATCCTGAACCAATTTGGTTGAGTAGTGAGGAGTTATTTTTTTAATACTAATTTGTAATCCATATTGAAGACTAGAGTTATTGATTTTCCTCATTACGTGCTTTAAATTCTGCTTACTTTTAGGAAACAAGGTTGTCTTCTCCCAACCCTGATGCTACACATCCTTCTTCTAATAATCCAGCTTCTCAGATCATTTGCTCAATATACAGACTGAATAAGAATAGCAAAAAGGTATATTCTGACACAAACTTAAAAAAAATTAAACCACTTAGCATCCCTGTGTTCTCCTTTAACAGCTACCTCTCACTCAGTGTACAGATTCTGCATGAGTCCAATTAAGTGTTTCTAATTCACCTTCTTTGGAAAGTGATCCATAATTTATCATAGAGAATGCCTTCATACATTCAACAATATCTAAACAAACATATTTATGGCATTCTCTGCTTTAAGCCAACATCCAGATGATATCAGCAATGACATTCTTTACTTCCTATCCTCTTCTAAAGCTGACTTGAATTTCCAAGTTGTCCCCTGATATTAGGCCCCTAACAACAGCACAGCTTTACTGTTTTATAAAATACATGTAGCAACATTTTGTGTGTGATATTAATGCTATTGTTCAATAATTTCCACATTCTACTAAATCACCTTGCTTTGGAATTGGCACAAATATGGTTCTCTCCCAGTCTAGTATTTTGGGCATAGATGAGTAAATACTTCCAAGGTTGCATCCTTTGTTGAAGCATATCCTTAGTAGTCTCAATTGTGGAGTCTTAATTTAGCCAATCTCATTCCACCTTCAAGACCACAGGTTCTTGTTTAGATGCTATCTTCTGCAACCGGTGACCATCAACAGATCAACTATTTTTAGGGCAACGAGAAAAACTATGTATTCCTTCTATTTTCTTTTGGTGCTTTTCATGTCATTCAATATTTTGTCAGTATAATCTTTAAATATTGCAATTTAAGGCTTGTTTTTTTCTTTGTTTTCAACTTAAGAAATTATTAGTGTTAGTTTGCTAGCTCCAGGTGTTTGCATATTGCATTATAATATTTTGTTTTTTCATGCCACAGTGAAATCTTTTGCTCGGTACTTTTATTGCATCATTTCTTCTATTTTACTTTAGTTATTCTATGTTTAAAGGCAAATTATGGAGGCATTCTGACATCAGTTTTGTTTGTTCTTTCAGGTGTGATTTATTCAAAGTTATATTTTGCCACTCATGGAATTGATGTCTGTTGTCTTCAACTTAAACCAGAACTTAACACAAAAAGATATGTGATGTTGTTAATTGCCCTGTGTCAACAGGGAATAGATGGAAATCCAAAGTCAGCTGCTGGTCTAGTTTTTGTTATTGATATTGATTTTCTCTATCATCTCTTCTTGCTGACAATTTGATTCTTGTTTATCCCATTTAGTGAGGTCCATGGGTATACCCAATGGTCATATTGCTGAAGAAAAAGGTACTTGCGATAAAGATTTTGATCTTATAAAGTTATATGTGCTCTCCAGCTTCATTTCTATCAATAAGACATTTCCCCCATAGACTGTTACCATATTCTGCAATCCAATTGCCAATAATTATCAATGCATTTTGATTGCATGTTTTCTCATTGTGAGACTAAGGAATTTGGTTAAGTTTTTCATCACGAGTCTTAATGTATAAATCTGAAAAATGTTAACTGATATTTGTATGTGTATAGATACTGTCCTATCACATACAGCATTGGACTCAAAGGTAGATCTCGAAATGTTCTTTTTTTGATGATTGCTGTGTCTTGGCTCTTGGATTTGTCATACTTGGTATACAAAAATGAACTAAAATGGGCAGTATCAGTCTGTGAGTTCCATTTCAATTTTGAAAACTTCAAACTTTCCTACATTCATAGTTTGAAATACTTTATGCTTAAGTACCAGGATCACCAATATGCAAGCCCCTGGGCTATAGCTAAGAAAGGAAGAGGAAGCTTATCCAAAATAAAATAGAATGACACAGTGGTGGTGCAGGACTGAGCAGTGTGTCATTTTGGTTGTATAGAAGGTCACGATAAGCAACTCAATAGCACCCCCAAAAATGACTTCAAGGAACGAAACCCCATGCTCTTGTAGAACTGCACCACAGGGAGAATAAAGGCAGGCACTAGACATGGGCTGTTGGACTTACTTGGTCAGGCATTCTGGGCACACTTTGATTGCTTTCCCTCACCCTTGCCATCATTGTCCACACTCTGCCAATATCTCAAGTAGCAGGGTGATAAGTAGGCAGAGGACTTCCAAAAGGTTATATAATACAGAGTTCTTAAACACCCAAATAAAATGTTAGATTTCACAAAACACTAGCAATTGTTAAGTAACACGTACTTGTATACCGCCTTATATTTTAGTAAGATTGTATACTACTGCAAGAGTCTGATTAAGAAGAATGGGGGGCTGAGCCCCAGTGGCATAGTGGTTGTGCACGGGACTGCGACCCACTAGGCTGGGGTTCAAATCCAGCAGCAGCTCTCTAGAAGCAAGGCTAGGCCTCTAACTCCCACCAGAGGGCAGTGATACTCCCCCCTAAAAAAAGAATGGAAAATTGAATCCGGATGCTTTCGGTAGGAATGGAGTGGAAGTGGTAAGGAGATTGCTTGGTACTTGAAATGTTTGGCTTGGTCCTTGAAAATACAGAGTGTGAAAAAAGAAAGAAGGTATAATAGAGATGACTTCAATATTGATGACTTTAAATGAATTAGAAAATTAAGAGAATCTACGAGAACCTGCTTTTGGGGAACTCTCATGGTATAGTGGATGCATGTGGGTCTGTGATTTGAAAGGTCAGAAGTTTGAAACCTCTAGCCACTCTACCAGAGAAAGACAGGGCTTTGTACTCCTGTAAAGAGTTACATACAGCCTCAGAAACGAAATGGGGACAGTTCTTCAATTTTCGAAGGGTACTGCGAGTCCAACTCCACTCAATGGCAGTGTGAGTCTGGAGTAGCTCCTTTGTGAAGAAAAGACAATATTAGTTAAAGAGACACTGGGTTTTAAATATCAGAATATTATCAAAATAGGTAAGCCTTAGGTCACTTTGAAATATATAACATTCAAAATACGTAGTGAACAAACCCTGGAGAGAAGAATTGCAAATCAACTAGTAGTGAACAATGATTATAATACATTACTACAATCATTGTTTGGAATTTCATTTCTAGTTAAATATACACTTAAACTTGGGATAGTTATTTATATAGACTTGACTATGAATATTAGCCCTAAGAATAGACACTATTATATTACAGGAAAATAATTCATTCACATTATTTTCCACAAATGAATTCCAATAGAATGGGCCCTTTCTTTCATGTGGTTTATTTTTCATTTAAAAATCTATATTTAGTTAAACCTCCTAATAATTCCTGAAATCTAACAGTATAAAGAAAAAGGATTTAAAGCAAATGCAATAAATGCACATGAAAGCATTCTTTTGTCATTAATGGAATATAGAATTGGGTTACTCTTTGGATGCCTATATTTTTGCAACTAGAGGGTGCTGAAGGACCACAGAGGGTTAGATTATGTCCCATTCGAAATTTTAATGAGCACAGTGAGAATTCTTAAGTTTTTTAGTCGTCAATAAATTGAATCACATATGGCAATGAGCAGAAATATCTTTTTAACATATTTTATTATTGAGTTTCCCGTACAAACTTTCTCCTGCAACAGAAACATTCCAACTAACATAAATATGCTTATTGCTAGATTTTTGTGTTTATATTATATAAATTACAGATAATTGTAACTTCAGCTATGGCAAGAATAAAAAAGGCTCATTGACTGTGATATCTATTGGCAACTAGAGGTCTCAAAGACTTAAAAAGTGCTTATTTTCAGCCTGGAACCAGATCAAAGTAAATCTCAGTTGTCAAGAATTTAAGCAAAAACGAAAATACAAGTAGAAATGAAGTCTAACACTATTTCTTTTGTTTCTACCTCAGCAAGAAGAACAGAAGGTCATTATTTACTTATTCGTTAAATTTTTTCTAACAAATCCCAAAATATTCAAATTCATAGAAAAGAAAGAAATGAGAATTCAGGGGAAATGGTTTAAATTTTACTTGCAATTATGTAAGCATTTTAGTAAAATAGAGTAGTTAAAATTCTTCCATGACAATGGGTATTTTTTCTAAGTAAAGGTATTTTAGTAGCAGGGTATTTTTTGTCTCTTTGTCTTAAAAATTATGTGAAAGCATAAATCTAGTACTATCTTCCAAATTAAAGTCTTTATGATTCTTAAGGCACTACGCTTTTGTATACTCTGTATCAACACAATGAAATCCATAAAAAAATCATTCCGTTTTTTAAAGCAATTTAAATGAATTTCCTTTACCTAAATATTCAATCAATGCATCTATTCTTTATTTTCATTTTATCAGAGGCAAGTTTACATTTATATAAATCTAAAATTTTCCTTTATTTCAAACATGCTCAGTAGGTTTTTTTTTAAATTATGTGACATTTTGACAGCATGGTACACTTTAAAATGAGATGATTTTACAAAATAGTAATTTTCTGATCTTTATTTCTCAGACACCCACAACTAAAGCTAACATTTTTCTCCTTAAAAAATGGAAACAATATTTATTAGGGTCTGTAATATAATATATAATATAACTTTGCTTAAATTATGATACTTCTTTTGAATAATAGAATAATAAAGTGGCTTATCTAGACAATTACGAAGGAAGGAAATTTTAAAACACTTCATACATACTGGTGACTATACCAAGATTCAGCATGCATGTCATTTTATTATCTGAGCTGTTTAAAGTATTTACAGATTGCACTAATTGTAGATGAGTGTTGAATTTATTTATGCACTATGGTTATCCTCCGTTTACACATAAAGCATCATGTATGCTACACATACAGATATCACTAATAAAGTACAGACATTACAGGGTCATGCTGTCATTCAAAATTAAGATTTTGCATTTTTATTACAATAAAATGGCATCTAAAATTGAATATATTGGTATGAAAGTGCAAACTTTTTCATAGCGTGGCATTTATGAATACAGTTGGTCACAATGAAATGAGAAATTATTTTATACAAGGTCAAAGAGTTTATCATAAATATACAGACCAATATATAACATTGAAGAACAAGAAGCAAAAGGGAAATAATGCTCTTGCATAAAGATCGATTCGCTTTGCTGCAGTTGGAATAACAGGTTTGGCAGGAGGGGGTTTCTTGTTGTTCTTTGCCTGCGATTTCCCAAGCCCATTGTTCACTTCAATGGGTTTTCCATAGCAGTCATAATTGGATAATTCAAAATCTCTTGGTAAGCTTCCAACAATGCTGAAGTCATTGGATCGCAGATCAGATTTAGAAGTGCAGACTTTTTTGCATCTTGTTTCACCAACCTAAAAAAGAAATTAAAGACAGTATAAGTAGTAAAATTTTTCTACTTAGGGAATATAGTTCCTCTAAAGGACATTTTAAAAACTTGCTCACTTCCTACAAGAGGGTATTTGTTAGTGCTACAAGAAGCTGACAGAGATAGCCATTAATTTATTAAACTATCAGATTGCCTGTTGCCTATGTTATAAAGTCTACAAACTGTTGGCAAACTGGCTTCTGGGCCAAATGTGCCTCTTACTGTAAATACTTGTGATTCTGAAGTAAAATTAAAAAAAATAAAGTATATTATTCAGAAAATGGTGATTTCATTTGTTTGTAAAAATATGTTTATGGCTCATGAATAATATTTCAGATTTTGTGAGGGACAGAATTGAGTCTTCCATCTCAAAAATTTGCCAAACCCTGGAATATAACAAACTTTGGAAATGTAATTTTATGGGAAGTGTTGTAGTCTGGGTAGAACAGAGAAACAAATTCATAAACATGCATATGTTTGTAACAGAGAGTCTTATACAAAGGGTAAGAAAGCATCCAAACACAGTCTGGTCCAAGACCCTAAAACTGATATTAGCTTATATGCCCCATACCAATTACGAAGTCCTCTTCAGAATCACAAAGCATATGCAATGATGCCAAATGCAGGAGGAACACAGGCCAGTAGAAAGTGTTTGCATCCACTGGTAGAAAGTCTTCAGATACACTGGTGGTGTAAGCCTCTCAGCACTGGTAGGTGTCTCTACGTGGCTTCTCCTGTTTCAGAGATCTGGTTGCATCAGGGTAGGTTGATGTGACTTCTCCTCAAGGATGTCTCACAGGGAGTCAATTGTGTTAGCAAAGAGCCTCCAAGGAAGTGAACTGAGAGAGAGTGTGTGTCCCTTGCCTCCAAGAAGGAATCCTGGATTTGCCAGAATTCTCAAGAGAAGGCCAGTCTCACACAGATGTCTCATTGACTACTTCAAGATTGACAGGCTAGACTCCACCCCTACACTCTTTATCCTCAAATTGACAAATTAGCATATATCTTCCACATGAGAGATAAAAATGGCATATAACATTCTTACCAGATGCTCCACTCCTATGAGAATTAGCAGTTGGAAATCCAATATCCATTCTTCCCCTAAGAACTAATCATGTTATATTCCATATTGCTATAATACATAACTCTCCAGGTACTTCTAAACTTTGCACCAAAGGAGTGGTAGGATGCAGGAAGCTCAGAGGCTTATGGGTACAATATTTTGGATCAAAAGTCAGTGGAAACATGACAGGGTGCTGACAATTTTCAGGGTCAGGCGGCCCACATGGCTACCTGTGTAGGCAGGCAGAGATCCAGCAAGCTGGAAGGCAAAGGCAAGAGTAATAGGAGTGTCTCTTTTATATAAAGATGTCTCCTGGGGCTGCATCAACAGACTACCAACTGATTGACAAGTTGAAATCGACCTCCTCTTCCACACAGGTACGGTTAAGTTAACATGAAATTGAACTACCACAAGAGCACCGAGTAATTTTCTTTCTTTCTTTTGAAAAGGAGATGGTAGGCCAAATATGTTTGACCTACTTATGTTCTGTTTGAAGGACTGTCTCAGAGTCTATGTATAGATTTCTCATTAGCACAGTTAAGCACTCTGGGAGTTTCATTTAAAAAATATTATCCATACTTGCTATGATGCACATATTTTGCCAGTGATTTGTATGCTCAAAACCAAAAAATTAGAGCATACATCTTTCTGGTGTTCTCTGCTTTCAGCTAAGATCCATTTGCCATTAGCAATAATATACACCATTTCTATCCTTTTCCATCTGACTTGAATTTTGGGGATTCCTTCACAGTATATTTCTGCAACTATTCTTGAATTATGCTTGTAAAATTTGACTTGCTTGATATATGATTTACTTGCATGAGATATTAATGATATTGCTAATAATTTACACATTGCACAAGGTCATCTTTCTTTGGACTGGGAAAAAATAATGATTTCACTTGGCTGGCCAAGTGATCATCTTCTAATTTTTTGTCATAGATTAGTGAATTCTTCCAGCATTGCATCAGTTTCTTGAAACATGACAATTAGTGCTTTATCAAATCCTATAGCCTTGGTTTTATTCTGACTTCTTCCTTCAATATCAGTTTTTGATCAGATCCTGCCGGTAGAAATGGTGGAACTTTGACCAATTATCTGTAGAATTGAGTCTTCGTATAGTCTTACCATCATCTTTTGATGCTTCCTGCATCATTCACTATTTTATCCACAAAATTCTGCAGTATCACAATGGGAAGCTTGAGTATTCTCTCCAGTTCTTCCAGCTGTACTATGTGTTTTACATTTGGCTTCTTTGCCCAAGGTCTTTTCACATTTCTTTATGAAATTGTACTTGTTCTTCTCAAGCTGCCTCCAGAAGTTTTCTCTTGAAAAATTTTACTTCATCATTTCTTCCACTCCCTTAGCTACTCCACATTCAAAAGAAGTCAAGAAATTAAATGATACATTCCGTTATGTAAATCTGCTGCATGAGATGGCTTTAGTGTTGAAAAGCTAGGCACTTACTAATGTGCTTTTGTTCCAAGTCATGGTTATTTTAAATTGCTTTATATGCATCTGCAAGTCTGACATTGAATAAAGAAGACTGAGCAAAAATCAATGAATTTGAATTACAGTATTATCAAAGAATGTTGAAAATACTAGGAACTGTCAAAAGAACAAACATCTGTCTTGGAAGAAGTACATCCAGATACTTAAAGGTAATGATGATGAAACTTGTCAAATACTTAGGTCATATTATCAGGAGATACAAGTCTCCGAAGAACAAAACCATGCATAATAAAATGGAGGGATAGGAAAGAAAAAAAAGGAGGAGGGGACAACCCTTGATAAATTTACACAGTGGGTACAATAAGGACAAATATGAGATCATTTATGAAAGTGATGAAGAAACAAGCAGTGTTTCATGCTGTTATACATAGGGTTACTGTGTAAGTCTGGGTAGCCTAAAGAAACAAATTCATAAACACACATGGATATGAGAGAGTAGCTTTATATACATTAAAGAAGCATTCCAACCCAGTGTAGTCCAAGGCCACAAGTCTGATATTAGCCCATATGTCCTATACCAGTCTCTATAGTCCTCTTCAGACTCACAAAACACATGCAATGACACTGAATGAAGGACAAGTCAGATGGGTAGTATGTCTTTGGATCCAGTGGCATTGTAAATACCTCAATACTGGCAGGGATCTCCAAGTGGCTTCTCCAGTTCTCAGGGTATGGGGTCTATCAGCATAGTGCCATGTGTTAGAGTGTTTCCAAGGGAGTGAGAGAAGGGAGATGTGTTCTTCTTCCAAGGAGGAAGTACCAGATTTCCCAGAATTGTCAGGATAAGGTCATACCCACACAGAGGCCTCATGGACAGGTTAGATTTCATCTCTACACTCTTAATCCTCAAATGGACACCAGATTCGCTGACTACCACAGTCACTATGCATCAGATCCAATTTGAAGGCTACTAATAACAACAACAAGAACAGATTTCAGAGTCTCTTCTGACATTAACTTTGGTCTTTTCTTTCTTTTTGGGGGGGTGGGGTAGCGGAGGAGATTAAAAAACCCAGAGAATACCTCTTATTGAGTTTTTCATCATGGTGAGTTTAAACAGTGGAGAGTTTTTTCATCTTTTGGTGACAATGAAATTGAAAAAAAATTGCTGTTTTGAATAAAGATCAGATTTTTTTCTTTAATCCCTTAAGAAAAAGCATCCATTATTTTCTAATTTCTATGATAATTTCTCATGGCCTCCTATTTTTTTAATATAGATTTTCTTTTATCCTTTTTTATTCTCCCAAACACATTTAACTTGGAGCTAATACATATATCATATTGATCCACAGCTCACACACATCAAGTATTATTGTACAATTGCTACCACAATTACTTTCAAAGCATTTCTTCCCTTCTGAACTCCTTGACCTCAACTCCTATTTATCTCCTGCCCCAACATACCCCTCAGAAACCTTTATTCTATTTGCTGTTTCATTAACTCTGGGTTTCATATAATGAAAAACAGAAAAACCTTTAACAAAAATTTAAGAGGGTTACCCCATGATAAAATATATAAGATAAGCCCCAGTATATAAAAAACAAGCAAAATATCAAAAACCAGTTCAGCATGCATCAGAGGGGGGATTAACTAACAAGGTTTTATGCATTCAAGTCCAGTTTATCATTTTGATCTCTTATAATCAACTCTTCAATGCACTCTTCAATGCAAATTTGGTAGCCAATTTCTTCCCATCCTGTATTATGGGTAGAGGGGAATCACCAGAGGCCTTTTTCCTATGTACATACCCACAGATGTATCTTGGGCTTCCAGTGTCACTCATAACCATCTGCACATCAAAATATCACAAGTTAGACTCTGATGCCATTCCCTCCTTTGGCTTTGGATTACGTAATTACTATTCTTTGGTCACTGATGATGGTGTGTTTCATCCATGTGGACTTAGCTGACATCTCACTGAGATAACCGTTGTTTGGAAACAAGTCTTTAAAACCCCAGATGCAATTTTATCTGATAGACAGGTATCATCTGCTTTCTTCATCATACTTTGAGATAGATGCCATATCTTCTGTGGTCCCTTCCTAAGGGTGAGTATCAAGCAGGACCATGATGTAAAAAGTAATTGTTCTGAAGTTGGAGCTAGATTTAATGCAAGCTCCAAACACATTCATGGCTCTGCTTTTGTTTGTTTGTTTGTTTTCTCTCTCTTATCTGCCTTTTGTTCCCTTTAGAGACTTCCTTGCTAATTTATGGTAGAGTCTTATCTGTCACCTTCCTGGGGCATAACGATCTTCTGTTAATATTAACAGAAGTATATTAACTGTGGTACTTTTTTAAAAAAGTACTTTTGAAAGGGGGATATTGGACTATGTAGGCTAACTCCATATCACATTATCTGAATCATTCACTTGCACATAAACGATCATTTTGTGTCTGGATGTTATTTACACAAACAATGGCAGTTGATTGTCAGGGAAAATGTTCAATAATATCCACTGGTAATATCGGTTACAGGTTTGCCAGAAGAATATATATATATCCTAATATAGCATATAGGGCATTGATATAGTAAGTTTATGATTGTTTGCCCACTGACAGTTTAATAACCTTGGTATAGCTGTCTTCTGCTTCTTCAATCATCATGAATTTTTAGTGTGGTACTTTTTTACATCATGGTCCTGCTTCATACTCACCCTTAGGAAAGGAACACTTAAGTCCTCAGGTTACAAATGTGTTTGAGGTAAAGTCCAGTTCACTTAGTGGAGTTTCCACACCGGATCTCCCTGGTGCAGTCTGTGGCATGCTTTGAAGATCCAGGATTCAATGCCCCAATAGTGTACTGCATGACTTTCTCAACTGTATCTTTCATTCTTCTGACAGGGATCTCTCTCTGTCCAGGAGAACATCATCATAACTTTCCATGGCAGTCACTCAGGTCTTCTTTTATTCTTGACTTTTTAATGACCTTTTGCTTTCTTTATGTTTCATGTCATCACAGGATTCATGTGAACGTCAGTGATCAGTGCTGAATACATCAAATGTGAGATGTTCACTAAATTCAGGTGCAATATATTCAGGTTTGTATTTTCGATATCATGCACGTTTTAATTTTTTCATATTCAAACTTAACTTGCATATGTGCAATTAATGGTCTCTTGACCTTATTTTAGTTGATGATACAAAGCTTCTCTATTGTCTCTTCCCAAATGACAATATGATTCCTGTTTATTTTAATTGTCAAAGACCATGTGAATAGACACTTTGTTGCTGAAAAACAGTATCTGCAATGATGAAGTAATTTGTCTTATAAAATTTGATCACAAGGTCTCTGTCTTTGGATCCATCAACAAAAATCTATTTTCCAATTTGATCTTTTGTTTTGTTTTCAACTTTTGCATTTCAATCACGTAATTATCAATGCATCTTTATTACATAACTGATCAATTTCACACCACAGAAATTCAGAGGATTCTTCATTTTCTTTATCATTTGCTTTCGTGTTCTATTTTCCTATTTCATTATTGATATCGAACTATTTAATTTGATGGAGAATGTAATTCTATTCCTCTTGAATTTATCTCTGCCTATATAATAAACCAGATGATTGTGTGACTCAAAATAATTAAAACTAATCCATTTCAATTCACTATTAACTAGGATATCAATCTTTATGTATTTCATTTCATTCTTGGCAATTTTGAACTTTCCAAGTTAAGTTTGAATATGAAAAAATTAAAATAAAAATTATTAATAAATATTAAGAAGAAAAAGCTGTTTCTTTTCATTTTTAACCATATCACAGTAGCGAACTAATGTCTTCAAAGCTTGCTACAACCACATCATTAAGAAAAACGGACATCTTTAGAATATAATAGAAAATGTCCTGCTACTACATATAAAATATTCACAAAATAATAAACAAATAAATAAAGTATTCCATGGCAATCTTTCTGAGGTGTTCTCTGCTAGTTCTTTCTTTCTAGCCTACTATTAGTCTGGACATTCTGGCGAAAGCTGTTCACTTGCTAGAATATGGGATAACCATGGTATAACTCAGTATTACAGTAACACTCAAGTCATCCCAGTTCAGCAAATTGACAGAATGGTTAGATCTTTGTATGTAGCTCACAAATCATTTATATTTAATACAAAAATTAATTAAATTACTACTGTGCTTCATTGTAATTTTTATTATTACATTCTTCTGTAGACACAGCCTTATTCAAATATTAACTGCTCACTAACAAGTATTATTATTTTATCTGAAACCAAACTAAACATATTCTAAAAACATTACACAAGACAGTATATCTAAAAATGAAACATATTCTGTAAAAATGCAGTTTGAAGCAAAAAACTATGACAAAAATTTTCTGGGCCAAACAGTGAAACTTTCAAAATATCTGAGGGGGGCTTTAACAAGTTCATGAAAATATTTATTATCTTCTAATTTAATTTTTCCACAAAGTTTTTGAAGACTCATTGTGTTAGTCCGGGTAAACTAGAGGAACAAATTTCAGAGACATGCATATAGGCATAAGGAAAGGGTTTATATACAAAAGAAATGTGACCCTAAGAAGGCATCCCAATCTAGTCCAGTGCAAAGGCATAAGTCCAATGATAACCCATATGCCCAAAGTCAGTCTATAAAGTCTGCTTCCGACTCAGGAAGTCACAGGTCAGTGGGTGCAGATTTCTGGCGCTGGCAGGGGTCTCCCCATGGCTCCTCGCTTCCAGGGCTCAGGTCCATCAACAGCATGCCACTCCAGCTTCAGAGGTCTGTCTTTATCAGGGCAAAGCCATGTGGTCTCTCCACCGGCTACTCCAGCCTCCCAGCCGTCGCCATTCTGTGTTGCCTATGGTTAATCATCTCTGAAACTAACTCCCAACAACTGGGGAAGATAGCTTCTCATCTTCACGAGGGAAATACCACGAGATTTCACAGTCTGCGGTGAAAGCCATGCCCACACAGAGACCTCATCAGCTACTCAATGGCTATCTCCATATTAACAGGCCACACTCCACCCTTACATTTCAATTATAAAATTAACATAAGCACGTGACTGCCACAGACCACCCCTTGTTAATTTTATTCTTTCATATTAACTCTGTAAACATATGTAACCCTCAAATAAACAATAAAATAATTTTTATATCTAAAAGGATAAAACTAAAATACATATAAGTCAACATGTGTCACCATTGTTTGAAAATAACATTCTATAAGTGAACAAAACAATAGATATCCTGTGCCTTACAATTGTAGTTACAAAATATCTACACCTTGATTCTATAATCCTATGAATGTATATTCTACCACCTATAAGAGTTTGCAAGCCAAACTACCTCATGCCTTCATTCCCCCATTTTGGGTATCTAATTTCTATATTGCCCACTTACATCAACCCAGTGCTCTGAGGAAATAATCATATCCTTCAACACAAAGAATCTTCATTCCAGATGGAAACTTGTGAAGTGTGTGTCCATTAGCAAAGTCAAATCAGGACAGGCATCCATAAAGTCAGCAACGATATGCACCAGGTCACAGACTTAAATCGCTTCTCTTCCTCTGGTTGGGTTCTGGTCAACTCAATGTGGGCTTTTCCACTTAGCCTCACCACGGTGGCCATTGGTCACCTTCCTTTAGACCAAGGACCCAAGAAATTATCAACCTGCCTAGCTCTCCCATGCTAGGTCATGAACTTCAGACCAGTAAACCCGCTCTCATCTCCTCTATTTCCTGTGAACCAAGTCCCCAGGTGTCAGTGGCCAAAGTTAACCCGGTTCTTTATTGTCGCATTTCTCTTGCTTTCACGGACAAGCAGTAAATCTGGGTGGTCAGTTAACAAGCATTTCAGCCTGCCACAAGTTTCCTTTAACATTCAGACGCAGAGAGGAGTTATCTTCATGGTTCCAGATTCCTTCACTTTTGAAAACAATCACTAGTCAGGATTTTCCAAGGAAATTGACTCTTTCCTTCTTTATTGATCAGCCTGACATCTCAGACTTCAAGTATTCTTAGTACTCTGAAAGACTGGGTGGTGCTACTTTCTTCAGAGAAGTTTTTCCAGGTGGGGACTAACCCCATTTAAGCTCAGGGGGGCATTAATCTCTTTAGAGATGTCTTTGACACTAAGTCCTAAACCCTCTAGAGGTCAATGCTTGGCTTGAGGTAACTGGATTTGCAAACTCTTTCCAGACTTGCCAATTAATATTTCTATGCATCCTTATATTTACAATAACAGGCATAAAAAAGTATAAACAGCATAATCAGAAATCAAACTAAATTCTTAGAACAGAAGGTCAATACGTATTAAGCTTATCTTTAGCCTTATCTAAACTAGTGTTTACACAAAAACATTGAATTAGGTCTCAAAAGGCATCAAAACAGATCCCTGCTTTGGTCTGGCATTCTGATCTTCTTAACCATTGTCCCTGAACAGAACCAGCTCTGAGACACTCAAATGGAGGCCCCCACCCCTGAGCTCAACACATACATTAACAGTATTCATTTTATATAGAAATAACCAAAGACTGCATTCAAACAAAATAATCAAAACTTTAACTTCCCATATCATTTTCAGAAAATAACTCAGTAAACTGAAACGACATATCTGACTTCTGTCTAGCCAAAGAAGTAACAATACCACGAGGCACAAGTCAAACAAGCTTCTACTTTCCATCTTATGATTTGTTCCTCTAGTACCCCACTCCTGAGGTACCATAATGTGTTAGTACGGGTAAACTAGAGGAACAAATTTCAGAGACACGCATATAGGTATAAGGAAAGGGTTTATATACAAAAGAAATGTGACCTTAAGAAGGCATCCCAATCCAGTCCAGTGCAAAGTCATAAGTCTCATGTATCAAAATTTTAAGTGGTTTTATT